>CM059188.1:3397259-3606545 GCA_030323885.1 Branchipolynoe longqiensis
CTCCGTGGGTTTACATTGTACATTCGGAGTTCTGCGTATTCGGCTCCGGTCACCCGAGTTGCTAGAAATTCAAATAGAACACCACAAGTGGAGTTGACAAAAACACGTGCCCCCAGTAACCCGCCTCTTGGCTGGGGTTGGCTAGGAGCGATGACGTCACATTTGTGCTGGTACCGTCCTATGTTTTTTTTTTTTAATAAACCAGATTAATGAAATTGAAATATAACTAAACTATGCAATCAAAAACTACTTTAAATACTATTTTGCTGTAGTTATATCGGTTAGGTAAAAAAAGAAGAAAAAGTTTTGGATTAAGCCACCATTTTCCCCACCCCGAGCATGGCGAAGCGTATTCGATTATTCAACCCAAGTCTGTAGGATGTGCGCATGCGCCAGAACCCCCACGTAGAATTTAAACCACGACACCGGGTTGCCATAACACCAAGGAGTTTATATATAAGGGTGGCTGAAAACATTGGCAGCGTGATAATGAGCGATGATAGGGGCATTTCCCCATTAACTACTAGAACCAATTATTTACCAATGCGTAACAAATCTAACTGCAACGATCGGGTAAAAATAATCTATTGAACTAGAAATTAGACATCACGTGACATCACTTATAAACTGGATATATGTTAGGACCTCGCCAAAAGTGCTACGGTCAGCTGTCAGCCAGAGGTGGCTGCAAAGATTATCTGGTACCAGCCGGATTGTACAATTATCACGCTTTCAAAATGGCAAATTATCATGCTTTCATTACATCCCTCTGAAACTGCAGACATATAAACCTAGCACGACCGGGGAACTTTACTGGAAGTCTAAATTTCATCCAGTATTTTATAATCACAATCCCAACTCTTTCTCCGATCAATTACTGTCTACAGATCCGGCCTTCTTTGCTGTTAGTTTTTGGTTCTGAATGGCCGTAGATTTCCGGGTTTATTTTTGTCATCAGTCACTTTCATCTCCGTCTTTACCAGCTACGTTCAAAATTGCTTTCATCTGAGCGAGTTCCATGTACATTTCATTCAGGGTGCCTTACAAGCCAAGTTATGGTGCTGTCACATTACGACGCATCGCGCCGACGTATGTTATTTTTGGCCGCTACGGCGTTAGGCACTCATTGGTATACATCAATGTTCGTCGAGACACGGCGTCATGCGTCAGCAAAGTTGTGTGCATGCACAAAACTTTCGATGTACGTCAACGTTCGACGTGTGAATATTATGTTGGCCGTACGTTATGTATATGCTAGGCGTACATTGATGTATGTTAGACA
Organism: Branchipolynoe longqiensis; assembly: GCA_030323885.1. Classification (NCBI taxonomy): domain Eukaryota; kingdom Metazoa; phylum Annelida; class Polychaeta; order Phyllodocida; family Polynoidae; genus Branchipolynoe; species Branchipolynoe longqiensis. Next base: position 3,398,542 of record CM059188.1, read on the forward strand.
AACGTTCACTACGTTAAAGGCATTGGGAACATACAGTCTGCATACTGACAACGTATGGATAACGTACGTCTAATGTAAGGTTTGCGTTTCTCCAGCATGTCTTAACGTGTGAGGCGTAGTTCTGGTGATTGAATAACGTATATAACGGTCACCGGCCTTCTGCGAACGTACTGTGACCGTAATTCAAGCGTTTTCCCCGTGAGACACGTTGGCCATACAGTATGTATACGTCCAACTTTTCCCCCTGCACCAACAAATTTGACTCAATGCGACGTAACCAGTGATTTTACATGTTGGCCCCGCGCTGGCGAGATGCGTCGTAATCTGACAGGGCCATTAAAATTTGAAGTCATCTGGGAGTATTCATGTACATTTCATTCAGTGTGCTGTACAAGCTACGTTCAAAGGCGACTTCTGGGAGTAATCCATGTACATTTCATTCAGGGTGCTGTACAAGCTACGTTCAAAGGCGACTTCTGGGAGTATTCCATGTACATTTCATTCAGGGTGCTTTACAAGCTACGTTCAAAGGCGACTTCTGGGAGTATTCCATGTACATTTCATTCAGGGTGCTGTACAAGCTACGTTCAAAGGGGACTTCTAGGTATGTACCTTGTACATTTCATTCAGGGTAAACCTACATCATAATTAGCACCCAATTTAAATATTATACCATAAACTGCCCACAATCACCAACCCAAAGCTATATTGCTGAGGTAATTCAAAATTAGATTAAATGAACTTTCGTTCAAGTGAAATCTTGAGGAAATTATCGTCAAAGCAGCATATATTTTTACAATGGAGAAAATAGTTCCTAGAAGTATAACGAAATTATTTGACTCCCGTTCATTACATGCGTTAATTTTAAAGAATATATAGCTTTAGGGAAGTATTTTAAGATGTGTTAAAACTAATCAGTTAAAAAACCGCGTTTAAAGGGCTACACTTCCGGTGGAGGGGATTCTGATTACATTCCAGATTTATTTAAAGTTGTATAGTCTGCTGGTTTTGAGTTTCTGCTATTTTCTGAGATAAGTACATTATGTCGACCGTTATAATCTACTTTAGTTTGAAGTACCTTATTTTAAATGGCTAACTTTGGAGATATTTGACAAGAATTTTGGCAAGCACGTCAAAACATGACACCATATCGTTAAGCAGTAACCGGTTCTATTAAATTACCTCAGTGTTCCCTTCTATGTAACAACAAATGCTTAGTAAGTGCAACAGTATGTAAGTTGGATGAGTAGAATCAAATCTAAATAAGTTTCACTTTTGACAATTTGATGATTTCATCAGACCACCTTTAACCCAATATCGAGCTCCTGCCATTACTAGTTGAACCTACATGGATCAACCTTCATACAAAAATAAGCAAACACAATTAGATAAATGAGTAAATCACAATTTCAAGTTCTTGACATGTTGCGCGGGTTTCACAAGCTGTGCAGTGACTCCTGTCGCCATGGTAACCGCGGAGAGAGGAGGGTTTCACAGCTTGGCCTGGTCTCCGAACAGGTGGCTCAGCTTCTGTCCCAGCATCACGTTGCCCTTGACCTTGAGCTTGCCCTGTAAGAAAGCCTGCAATGGAAAGCCGTGTCTTGTAGCTCAACCACCGACCTTGACCTTATATTCACACGTGACCGACAACGAGGCTCGCGCAGCATTTGTCACGGATCGCTGCGCGTCTGTTTATTAACGCGATTTAAAAAAGAAAATCGCTAATAATTAAAACATGTTGGGATAATTTCACACACTCTACACTATATATAATATAAATAGCATTTATTATATATACCCAAACTAATTTTTACATGTTTACACTTTAAAAACATAGCCATTTAAAATAAATTACTTCAAACTAAAGTATGGTAGATTATAACTATCAATTTAACATATTTATCTCAGAAAAATGACAGAAACTTAAAACTATCAGACTATGCAACTTCAGAAATAAATCAAGTTAGTGATAGCTGTGTGTAAGAATTGCCAGCACTAGGCTACTTTACCTGTTGACCGTTGACCTTGCCGGTCGCCATGCCTGCGAAGGTTTCATCCGACATGGTCATAGTGACGTCACACTTGCCCCCCTTCGGCGTTCCCTCATACACACCGCCTCCAGTCTTAGCGTCAATTGCTGAAATTACAATCGATATAGTTTAAGTGGTTAAACAGACACTCTCCAAGGATAGTCTGTACTGACTGATCAGTGGAATGGTGCTAGGAGAGTAAGTGTATGAAACCAGGGCCGGGTTCAGGGTCTCTCTCGGAGGCGCCTCGGAGATGGCCGTGACGTCACGCTAGTCTGAACGGCAAAAGCAGTTTGTTGTCTCGAAAATGGCCGCCCCCATAGGCGGTGGCCATTTGCAATGGAAAAGCTGCGCTGTGACTGGCTGAAACCACTGAATGGGGCGGCTATTTTCGAGGCGCTTTTCATCTCCAGTCTGAAAAGGGAGGCGTCTCCGAGAAGCACCCTGAACGCAAATAGGCGAAAAAGCATTGCGGAGATGTCTCCGCGGCGCCTCCGAGATGCACCCTGAATTTTCCATAATTCCCTGACAGTGCTAAGCCTATGGGAGTATATCTGCATTTTCATTTTTTTTGCGGGAGACACTTTCCTCCCTATTAATAGAATATGTGTACACTGCTTATGTATACACATGAAAACACTATCCTGAACTTGGCTGCTACAGGGATAGATAGCTAATGTTAAAGAGGCACAGTCTGATGAAAACATCTAATTTTCAAAACCAAAACAATTATCTACATTTGATTCTACATATCTAACTTAGAATCTGATGCACTTATTAAGCATTTGTCGCCACGTAAAGGGGAATACTGAGTCAATTTAATAAAAAAATCTCTTCCTATAGAAGCCTATGGTGTCCGAATTTTGGCGTGCTGGCCAAAATTAATTTACCATGTTTGCACTTCACACATCTCAAAAGTTAGCCATTTAAAATAAAAGTTACTTCAAATTAAATTACGTTAGATTATAACAATCAATTCAATATATTTATCTCAGAAAATAGCTGAAACTCAAACCCATCGGACTATGCAACTTTAAATAAATCTGGAATGTAATCCGAATCCATGCTTTCTGGCGGGCACATTGTTAAATTATGTAAGGCATTTGTGGACTCACTCCACTGTCGAGCCGACTTGTTGCCATCAGTGATGTTGAACTGAAAGATGCCGCTGATCTTCTTGACGATGTTCGGATTGGCGGATATCCGCTTGGCAATCTCAGCGAAGATGGCGTCTGACTTGAGTGTCGGGCCGGTGGACTTGGGTGCAGGCGCAGGCGAATGGTGGAGGTCCATATAGGCTCCCGACAGACACACCTCTCCGCTCTCCACCACCTGTAAGGTGGCCACATTTAGCTGCCTGCTCCACATTGTTCCCCTCACTTCTATTAGACAGCTCAATAAGATGATGAGGAGACGCCGGATAAAAGAACCATCCCCATCACTTTCAATTTTTGATGGGGGCCTAAAAGATGTATATTTGGACAGATATTTGGGAATCCCACCAATGACATTCATACATAACATTCAGAGTTTGTTTGTCCTCTCAATGGGCTATCCCAGGCGACTTTAAATGCGCTTTGATTGGACCACAATGTGAGTAAACTATAATTATAACCGTCATCTAGTCATCCCTAACAAAAAGCGCTAATCTGATTTCTGGTAAATTTTCAATGATTCTGGTAACTTTTTCAATGATCCTGTGTCAGTTGTTAAGTCTATGAGGGGCTGTTCAATTAGTAAAAAAAAAAATGCTATAAAATACCGGAAATGAATGTAAACAGGGAGGGGATACCCCCGCAACCACCCCGCCCCGCCCCTGGTTCAGTTACCTTGCACAGGAAGTGGATGCGGCTGCCTTCCTGCCACATGTCTGTCTGCAGCGTCTGACCCGGAAGTATCGGCTTGGAGAAGCGCGCCTTGATGGCCTTGAACTTGGTGACGTCATTACCGGCGTACTGCTTGAGCACGTGACGTGCCGCGAAGCCAAAGGAGGACAGCCCGTGCAGAATGGGCTGTTGGAAGCCTGCGCACACATTTGTCTTTTAATCAATTTAGTTAACAGTTGTAGAGTTCGATGGTTTTGAATTATTGTGATTTTCGGGGATAAATACATGAGGTTGAATGTTACAATCAACTTTTAGACCAGACGGGATGCGTGAATGAGTTGAGCATCCGACTCCCTGTTTTGGTAGATCGTGGAGTTCGAACCATGGTCGAGTCAAACTAATGACTTAAAAGTTTATACTTGTCGCTTCCTAGCCGGGCGCTTGACATTAATAGGAGAGGGCAAGGACTGGTTGGCTCAGTGTCAGGATAGAGGACACTGGGATATCAGGACATGGTGTTGGCAGCCAGGACTCCCAGTGAGGCCACACTATAAAGTCGCTATGAGTGTGCACTGTCACAAGTCGGTACCCATCCTGATATTACCTTAGATGTTGCCAGGACGTAAACCTCCAACAACCAACCAACTATAATCAACTTTACTTTAGTTTGAAGTAACTTATTTTGAATGGCTAACTTTTGGAGATGTTTGACATGAAAACACGCCAAATTAATTTTGGTAAGCACCTCAAAATTCTGACACCATAGGCTTCAGTATCAACATGTTCTATTAAATTGACTTAGTGTCCACAAAATTCCCCTTCTATGCAGCAACACATGCTTAATAAGTGCACCAATATCAAAGCCTGGTCAAACCTAGGTAAGTGTTATGGTTTGGATAATCTGTCGCTTTCATCGGACTATGAAGCGTTAATAAATATGACATAATTTGCTCTGTAGACAAACCTCCCATGGCGGCGAAGTCGGCGTTGATGTGAAGTGGGTTCCGGTCTCCGCTCAGTCTGTAGATGGCGGCCTGAAGAGGGAACGACAACAATGTAATAATGCTTCCTAAAGATGGCCAAATGAGTTGAACGCCCATTTGGCGAGTTGTGAGATTCAAACCCCTGGCCAAGTCAAATTAATGACTTAAAATATTATACTTGTCACTACCTAGTCTGGCAGTTGGCATTATTAGGATAGGGCAAGGAACAGTCATGATCAATAGTCTGTGAGTGAAATTTCTGTTACTTAATCAACGCGTTTATTTTTATTATTTTTGAACTGTGTACCCTAAAACCTACCTGGAACCTGGGATGACACAACAAAATTAAATTGACTTAGTATTCCATCTATGGAGTGAAACGTGCTTAATAAGTACACCGGTATCTAAGTCGGCTATGTAGGATCAAATCTGGGCAAGTGTTTTAGCTTTTAAGAAAGCGGTGGCTTGCAGTCAGATTTTCGGGGTGGGTGCCCACCTGATCAACCAGCGTCCTCTCCCGGACGCTGGAGTCGGGTGCGCGGGCCGGCGGGTCCACGGTGACCTTTCCCTTTGACGACGTCCGCTTCCCGCCAAATCCTCCAGCACCCTGCACGAACACCGTGAACTGGTTGTGGCAGACCTTCGTGCCGTCCTCGGTGAACGTGTCCGCTGAAAGGAGAAGACGCGACAGTGTCTGAGATGTAATTTACTAATGTCGTCATCCCATAAAGACATGACATAATCTGTGATGTAATTGACTAATATAGTCATCCCATAAAGACATGGCATAGTCTGTGATGTAATTTACTAATATAGTCATCCCATGAGTCAACGTGGTCTGTGATCTAATTGACTAAAGTCGTCATCACATAAAGACACAATGTAGTCCGCGATGTAATTTACTATTATAGTCATCCCATCAAGAGTCAATGTAGACTGTTATTAACATAGTCATCTCAATGTAGTCTGTGATGTAATTGACTAATATATTCATCACATAAAGAAACCGTAGTTTGTGATGTAATTTACTATTATAGTCATCCCATAAAGACACCGTAGTCTGTGATGTAATTTACTTCTAGAGTCATCCCATAAAGACACAGAGTAATCTGTGGTGGTGTAATTTACTACCATAGTCGTCCCATAAAGACTCAACATAGTCTGTGATGTAATTTACTAATATAATCATCTAGTAAGCGTGAACTACACTAACCATGCTATAGTGAACATAATTGGAACTATTGGAACACAACGGAACAAAGGAACTATATTCCTACCCCTCTCACAGTGATGCACTTCCTAGTGTTGTGACAGGGACACTGGGGACTAGATAGATGATACGGCTGTCAGTGCATCTTTCTCTCTAGCAGTAGTGTCCTTTGAGGCATTCTACATGCCCCTCTGGCAGGCGGTTGCTAAACTAGGTTGGCTGGGACATACCATCAATGATGATGACGGCTCCTCTTCCCTTGTCGAGCACGTCAGTGATGACCGCACGGGTTGTGAGGCATCCACTTGTGGGAAGTGGAGCGAACAGCTGCAGGTACTGCTCTCCGTGTAGGATCTGTAGAAGGGATCAGAGTCACGCATCAAGTCAACGCGCACAGCATCTCACCACCCTGACTACTCACACCCCTACTACACCACCTCACCACCCTGACTATTCACCTCTACTACACCACCTCACCACCATGACTACTCACCCCTACTACACCACCTCACCACCCTGACTACTCACAACCCTACTACACCACCTCACCACCATGACTACTCACCTCTACAACACCACCTCACCACCATGACTACTCACCCCTACTACACCACCTCACCACCCTGACTACTCACCCCTACTACACCACCTCACCACCCTGACTACTCACCTCTACTACACCACCTCACCACCATGACTACTCACCCCTACTACACCACCTCACCCCTAACTACTCACCCCTACTACACCACCTCACCACCCTGACTACTCACCCATACTACACAACATCACCACCCTGACTACTCACCCCTACTACACCACCTCTCCCCTAACTACTCACCCCTACTACACCACCTCCCCACCCTGACTACTCACACCTACACCACCTCACCACCCTGACTACTCAGCCCTACTACACCACCTCACCACCCTGACTACTCACCCCTACTACACCACCCTGACTACTCACCTATACTACACAACATCACCACCCTGACTACTCACCCCTACTACACCACCTCTCCCCTAACTACTCACCCCTACTACACCACCTCACCACCCTGACTACTCACACCTACACCACCTCACCACCCTGACTACTCACCCTACTACACAACATCACCACCCCTACTACACCACCTCACCCCTAACTACTCACCCCTACTACACCACCTCACCACCCTGACTACTCACCCCTACTACACCACCTCACCACCCTGACTACTCACCCTACTACACAACATCACCACCCCTAATACACCACCTCACCACCCTGACTACTCACCCCTACTACACCACCCTAACTACTCACCCCTACTACACCACCTCACCACCCTGACTACTCACCCCTACTACACCACCTCACCCCTAACTACTCACCCCTCTACTACACCACCTCACCACCCTGACTACTCACCCATACTACACCACCTCACCACCCTGACTACTCTCCCCTACTATACCGCCTCACCACCCTGACTACTCAACCCCTACTACACAACATCACCACCCTGACTACTCACCTCTACTACACCACCTCACCACCCTGACTACTCACCCATACTACACAACATCACCATCCTAACTACTCACCCCTACTACACCACCTCACCACCCTAACTACTCACCCCTACTACACCACCTCACCATCCTAACTACTCACCCCACCTCACCACCCTAACTACTCACCCCTACTACACCACCTCACCACCCTGACTACTCACCCCTACTACACCACCTCACCCCCATGACTACTCACCCCAACTACACCACCTCATCACCCTTACTACACCACCTCACCACCCTGACTACTTGGATACCAGTATGCTGCATGGCTCTGTCCACTTGGATACTCACCCCTACATGCCTAAGTTTCAAACCACACTTTGAGGAAGGTAGAAGCCCATCTGCAAGAAGCACCGCATTATCGATGTATTCATAGCTTATCACAAATACCAGTAAAGCTATTGAAACTAAGAAGTATGTGTTTAACCTATAGAAGACTATGAGGAATTGACACTGGCTGTTGAGATCCTAGATGAAGGATTCACCCAGTACTCGCAGTACACGGGTGAAGACCAGCCCTATATAAAAACGGTAGAAAATGCGGGTTAATGAAATGAGAGCCTAATTTCACAATCTAAGAAGCAACATTTATTCTTTGTAGATGTATTCATATTTCCCCACTACCTTTTGAGTTGAAAAATATAATAAAACATCTAGTTTAATAAGATTTAGAAGTGAAATCGACGGCGTTCTATGGCAGCCATCTTGTCGTTTTGCATTCTCTCCCATTTCACTAACTCTGTGCCGATATAAGTATCCATTTGATATTGAAGGCAGGCATTCTACTTCCTGTTCCATACTAAAGCTATTTTCGCCCGTATTTACACTATGTTGTCGTTCACCCGTGTACTACAAGTACTGGGTGAATCTTTTATATATGGAGATCCATGATTCAGTGGAGTAGTATGACCAGAAATGGGGGTGGCAACGAGTAACAACAAAAATAAGAAAGGCTTTTCATTTTTATCTCGAGCCATTATGACACTTCTAAGATTTTCCTTTTCTATTTACAAAAAAGAATCCCTTGAAATTTTAAAGAAAAATTTTAAAATTGCTGGAATTTGTATCCACCCCACACACAACCTGGTGCAGGAGGCAGGCATTTCCGGTTACCTTTGTAGGGTCGATGGAGAGTCCTGGGATTTTGGTGGTGATGAGACCATCAACGCAAGTGAAGGCGGGTATGACTGCGAAGGTGGGCAATGGGCTGAAGTCCTCACTCAACTCGAACAGGAACTTCTCGTAGTCAGGCTGCTTCGTCGACACGCCAACTGAAAACAGACGCCCACCATCGTTAAGACCAAGTCGAGCAGTAGAATGAGATCGCATGGAGAAGTTAGCCACCAGGGGGGGGAAGTGTTATACCACAGAGTAGTTAACCACCAGGGGGCAGCATTAAGACCACATAGCAGTTAACCACCAGGGGGCAGCATTAAGACCACGTGGAGAAATTAGCCACCAGGGGGGCAGTATTAAGACCACATATCAGTTAACCACCAGGGGGCAGCATTAAGACCACGTGGAGAAATTAGCCACCAGGGGGCAGTATTAAGACCACACAGCAGTTAGTCACCAGGGGGCAGTGTTAAAGTTGCATGGTCCGATGAAATATAATTTTGTCAAAATTAAAACAACTACTTACAAGTTACATTTGATCCTATATATCCAACTTAGATACTGGTGTATTAGCTAATGATTTGGGACAGCATATACAGAATAACCAGTGAATTTATAACCTCACCTCTTTAGACACTCACTTTGAAAAACCTATAATGCAGGGAGGCCATTAACCAATTAGGCCAATCTCGTGACCTCATTAGCCTCCCCCGACCAAGTAGTCCTACTGTGCATGGCCATAGAGGGGAAGGGGAAATGAGGTGGATGTTGCCCCCCGCCCCTCCATGTCGGGTATTCAATGCTGTTTGGTCAATTCTATTAATATAATTAATCAATTTGGGTAATGTAAATTTTGAAATTTTTACTTTTGTCAATTAAAATTGCATCTGACATTAGAACTATGTATGGTATGAGGGGGGTGGGAGGTGAGACATATGGATGGCATAACAGTAAATAATAACAGAGCAATAAGATGTACATGAGAAATTCAGACTATACGCATATCCTTGGCAGTCTAAATGTATGTGAGGATGCGCGCGCATGTGTTTTGTGTGCATCCATTTGAAATTTGTCAGTTACACTGTATATAAAAGGAAAACATTGTATTGTTATTGAATGTAAAAAGGAGTGAGATGTGTGCATTTGAAACTTGTTGACTTTCAGATCTTTTGTATTAGCTAATGCAGCAGCCATTCCATGCTGGCCACATTAGCCAGGCCTGAGCATTAATAGTTGGATGGGATCTGCTGCAAATACAGATTTCCGGTTTTAATGTTATGATGGCAGCAGCGGTTCTGGTTGTGCCTATGCGTTATCGTTTGGACGGGATCCATCGCAAATGTGCCAGGTTCTGCGCTTAATGCTATGATGGCAGCAGCCAAATTCTACGATCCAGCTGGACCTGAGCATTAATGGCTTGATGGGATACGCCGCTAATGCGCAGATCTCCAGGTTTAATGCCATGATGGCAGCAACTGTTCTGGTCATGCGTTATCGTTTGGACAGGATCCATCGCAAATGCGCCGGGTTCTGGGCTTAACGCTATGACGGCAGCAACCATTCCGCAGTGTATGCGCCGGCGGATGACTCAGGATCGCAGAACGTGCAGTTCATCATAGGTGAGTGTAGAAACTGATATTGTGCTATGACCCCAGGTCATCCATCCAAACGATAACACATAGGCATGACCAGAACGGCTGCTGCCATCATAGCATTAAATCCAGAAACCTGCAGAATTGCGGCAGATCCCATCAAACCATTAATGTGCTGAATCATAGAATGTGCAGATCGTCATAGGTGAACTGATATGGTTCTACTACCCCTGGCCTCTATATATATATATATATATATATATATATATTAGTATTAGTATTAATATATATATTAGTATTAGCAGATCAATATATATATATATTTTTTGGTCCATATATATACATACCTGGTCTATACATTGTACATATATGACATATATACTATTAGTGCATATAGTGCATATACTAGTAATGTATACATTTGATATATGATTATGACTAGTATATCATCATCATGCTGTCGGTCGCGATGCGACAAAGACTGCTTTCATTACTTGACTGCCGCTCTCCATTTAGCTCTCTGCTGTGAGAGTTGTGTCCATGAGTCGGTCTTAATGTCTCTCAGCTTCAGGTTTCTCTTGATGACTAGTATATACATCATACATATGATATACACATGGTATATATATATATGCACACATACACAATCACACACCTTGTATATATGACGTTGTATATACAAATAGCCTGAACTGAGACAAGTAACTATGCGAACCATGTAGTTCACTGCTTTTTACATTCAGCAACAAAGAAATGTTTATCATTCTATACATGTTTCTGATTGAATGATGCAATGTAGATACATAAATAAATAAATACATACATACATAGCCTGTATATATACATACATACATAGCCTGTATATATGACGTCGTATATACAAATATCCTGAACTGACACATCCAATTATATGTGGCCTAGAGGTTAGGGTGTTGAACTTGTAATCTGAAGTTGTTTGGTGGTGTGGGTTCAAACCGCATACAGTCCAAAACCTTGTTACATTCAACAACAACAAAACTTTTTCATCTATATGTGTTTGTCATTGAATTGTTTTACTCTCCCTTCTCTCCACTCACCCATCCATTTTCAAAACAACAGTTGCCAGCTAGTCCCAGCCTCAGATGGCCCCCCCCTCCACTGACCTCGGCACTGACCCACTTCTGGTGGTGAAGTGGGTCCACTACTCTCCCCACACATATTTGGTTCTATAAACATAAAAACTAAACAAGGTTGTGCTTGGAGAGCATTTGTCAGAGTACGGTTCCTGTCTCAGAAGCCGAAACCTGTCCACTTTAAGACCACATGGAGCAGTTAGCCACCAGGGGGCAGTGTTAAGACCACAGAGTAGTTAGCCACCAGAGGGCAGCGTTATGACCACATGGACAAGTTAGCCACCAAGGGCAGCGCTAAGACCACTGAGAAGTTAGATTCCAGAGGGCAGTGTTAATACCACGTGGAGAAGTTAGCCAACTGGCACTGTATGCTTGAACAAGTTTTTATCGGCTCCGGTGTTAAGGGCGGCCGCCGGGGTAGCTAACGCCGGTGTTGGGAAATGGATCACGGGGTATGTACAGTGCCAAAGCGTGGTGGCGTTAGCTAACCTAGCAGTTATTTATAGATTTGGGAAATCCCTCTGAGCTGGTTGCTGGCGAGCACCGCTATTTGACAATATCGCGGACAGCGATATATTAGGGCCAAATCTATTCGACGCTCTCAATAACATCCTCCAAAAGTGAAATTTGGTCAAATTAACCCCAAAATCGAAGCGATATTAACCCCACCGCGACATCGGCGGCGATATTCATATTGTCGAATCGAATGAAAACAAATCACCGCCGCCGCAGATTTGGGCCTAATCGGCACCTAACATCGCCCGTAAACTTGGTGCGGAGTGGTGTTAGTGTATGCGAAGTTAAGCTTGCGGTGTTTCCGTAACACCGCTCCATACATACTGACTTTTCGCCGCTAAACTAGAAATCCCGTCCAAAACCAGTTTTGCCTCGCTAACACCGCCCCATGCATACGGGCCATGGGAAGCATTAAGTCACAGACAAACATCTGAGGCCATATCAGAATGAGTACTGATTTGTGACAGATTGCACTCATGGTGACTTTCATAGTGCTGCTCCACTGGGAAATCAGCCCGTTGGCACCATGACCCGATATCCCACTCAGTCACATTATCCTGATACTGTGCTAACCAGTCTTATTAATGCCGGCTAGGTAGCGCCAAGTATCAATTTGATAAGTCATTGGTTTGAGTCAAACTCCCGCCCTTCCACACGGTTCGGACACCATGTTAGATACCTTATTAGAGCTTGGTCAAAGCATTAAACATTTTTTGCAGTTTAGGGATCCTTTGCTATAGTTAAAAATAGGAGATAAATGATGCCAATGTCCAGCATTTTGGCACTTAATTTAGCATGTCGCACTGCATAAATCTCTATAAAGTTAACAATAAGTTAAATAAAGGATAATAGATTGTAACAATTAACATGTGTTTATCAAAATAAATCCACCAAATAAACCCTCAAAACCATCGAATTATGCAACTCTAAACTATGTGGTATGTAGGTATAGCAATACCTCAGGGAGTTTGACGCTTGTGGTCTTGACAGAACCGAAAGCTAAGGGAGCAAACCCTAAACAGAAAACCATGTCACTGTGGCAGCATTAAGGGCGGTTGATGTATGGAACTCCCAACATCTACCGAACAGCCACTGCAGGGACAAATAGCTTTGCGCCTGTCTTGACATGTTCTTGCTGGTGTGAAACCTCTATTTGCTCCCCGAGAGAGTGCCGTTGGTAACTTGCAAAAGCCAGCAGCACTTCAACACCTTTGCAGGCAGCTTTCATGAAATGTCATCATCATCATCATCATCATCATGCTGTCGGTCGCGATGCGACAAAGACTGCTTTCATTATTTCATGAAATGTATAACCGCACAAAACACCATACCGGCTCGGTCGTCGCCCGGAAAGACCAACTGATGGACGCAACTCTCACAGCAGTGAGCTAAATGGAGAGCGACAGTCAAGTAATGAAAGCAGTCTTTGTCACATTGCGACCGACAGCATGATGATGATGAAACTATGGGCCTAGCTTGGGATTTTCAGATGGTATGCAAACATTTTCAGTGATGGAATAAAACGCTATAGTACATAGAGCATACATACATTTAGATCACATATTTTAATTAAACAAATTCTAATCTCAGGTTGTACGCAGTTGCGTACCTAAGCACATGTATATGGGAAGCTAGGCCCCTGTAAACCATTACACTGCCAACAATATTCAATCGAGCGAAAATAGGGGATAAGTGCCTACCTCCAAGGGCATAGAGGATGACGTCACGGTCTGTGTAGTTGAACTGGCGATCGGGTAGCTTGCTTCCAATGGCGGCAGTCTGGAACATGTTACCATGGAAACACTGAGTAGGTGGCGCTCATTCACTGCCATGACTGTACAGAGGGGAGCAGACTCCTGGTCCCCCCTCCCCCACTCATAGCCATCTCACACACACCCAGAAGCCACGCTCACGCACAAAAACACCCACATCCACCAGGGATGAAAGTGGTCTCCAGCAAAAATCGCGGAAATCAACCTGAGATTATTACACCGATGGTGAATTTCAGCGAAAACACAGATTTTCGCCCATAAGATTACCACTGCCAGAGAATAGCGGAGAAAATGTCAGAAGTCAGGTTTCAATTATCCTTGGTTTGCCTATGTTATCACCCATATCTAACTCGTTCTTGCTTGGGTTTTCTGTTCTACCAATATCTAAGGTCATATAATAACAGGATTTGAATCCAATTGTTGTTATATACATCCAGATTCCTTGGCATTTTGCTTAACGTTAATCGGTAAATATAAGAAATCGCGCAGATCTTTAATACTACTAATAATAAAATATTTATTTCCACATGATCAATGCACACACAAGTTGATATTTATATCAGTAATTTTTTCAGACGAAAAAAGAGAAAGCAGAAGTACAATACTTATGAGGTGCTTTCCCCATTTAAAAATAACACAGATACATTGCTTATACCATAGAAATAAGAAAAAGAAAAAGAAAAGTTAAAAGCATATCAACATTACCCTCAATACCGTAAATTACATCTCAATATTTACATACTGAACTACTATGTATTTTCCCTCTGGTAAAGCTTAAAGATGTTTTTTTCATACATTCATTGAAACGTACATGTTTTTTTGAATATTTGAATTTGATATTATCATCAAGTGAATTCTATATTTGTATACCACATATAGATGATATACATTGAGACTTTAAAGTTGTTCTTGCAAATACTTAGTCTTAGGTTGTTACTCTGCCTTGTATCATGGCTACTATCTGAACTCATTTTGAATAAAGACTGTAGATTTTTTGCCAGTAGCCCTTTGTTAGCATTGTAAATTACCATACTAGTTTTGATCTTAAGTCTATTAATTTTAATACATAAATATCAATGAACAGCTTATTATGGTGCCCTCAACTTCCAATGTTGCAAACAATTCTCACTGCTTTCTTCTGTAGCAAATAAAAATACTCCATAGTTGTTTTATATGCATTTCCCCATACTTCACAACAATACGATACATAAAGCAGAAATAATGAATAATACAATATTAAGCGTGTATTTTTGTTTAGTACATATTTTGCCTTGTGCATAATTGCAATAGTTTTGGACAATTTATATTTAATCATACTAATATGCTTTTTCCAATTAAGTTTATGATCTATTAGCACGCCTAGAAATTTACTGACCTAAACCATTTGACATCAGTATCATTTATATGTACAGTAACATTAGATTGTTTTTTTATCATTACTAATTTCATCCCCCACCCCCCCACACACACACACTGTCCCCATGGCATACACCTCACGCAAGTCATCAGAGCAGTGAAGAAAAGACCGATACACATAATCTAGATCCACCTTCCATGTATCTGTACTGTGCGCTATTTTGCCACAAACCACCATCTGAATATCCGCTGTACTTTCTACGTCACCCGCCTGAGGCTTCAGCGAGTGTATAAAGTCCACTCACGGAGCGCTGTGTGCACTCACCATGTTCAGCTCACCGGAAGTGCTGCCCGCGTCCGCCTCGGCTTGAACTTCCTGCAGGACTGTCGTCAGCTTAGCCATCGATTCTACAGGTAAAAGGTACTATGTCTCTGCATGGACACTGGAGTGGTCTGCACTGACCTATCAGGGCAAGGAGCCCCCATATACAGGTGGGCGTGGATAGGGTGATGCCATCAGGGAGTCTAAGTGGTGTAATGGTTAGCATACTATGCTGGGATGGAAGAGGTGCAATAGTTCCAATTTGTTCATCACTCTCACGACACCGGTTGTTTTGACCTGTACTCTGTACAAGCTATGCACTGTATGGTTGTTGAACCTGCCCTGTGGGGAACCATCTTTGGTCATAGTGTGGAGGGAATCCCACCCGTGACGTGATTCATATATTGTATTCGGGGTTTGTCTGTTGTCTCAGTGGACAATACCGGGAGACTTTAACGAATGGAGCGAGGATAGGGCTGGACGAGGCTTGTTGTAACAGTCCTCAACCGGTAAGGGCCAGTGTAGTCGAGATAAAGGTGCTCGTGTATGCACTACGCTGTATCTTAATAACAGATTGTAAATCTGTTGGTGCTTTTAAAAAAGGTCATAAGACACATTTGTTTAAATCTGCATTAAACTAGGTGAAATTTAGTTTCCTGTATATTTGTTTGTTATGTAAAGCGCCTCAGAACGGCTTTCTGGATCGGGCGCTATATAAATGTTTTATTTATATATTTTTTATAACAATTCTATGTGGTGAGTCACAAATAGGCCTTTTTCTTAATGTCTTCTTTCCTTAATTTTTACCTCCAATACTTGCGGGGAAGTCTGCATCTTTGAAGTCGGTGATCTTGTCCCAGTTGTCGCGCACTGAAATAACCGACATGCACTGTAATCAATCAAATCTTGTTTGAATTTGTTGTGTATGTTGATACGCGATGAAGGAAGGACAGAAAGCAGGGGTGGAGAAAAAACATTTTATTACATGATAGAATGAACGTCTGGAGAAATCAAGTACAATGGCATAGGAGTATAAATGTTAAGTAAATTGTTAAAATAAATGTTAAATGTCAGGAACATCCGGATATGGGCGAGGTCATCGTGGGGGAGAGAGTCACGGTTCTTTTGGGTATAGCAGACAGCATTACGACCAAAATAATGTTCTGGATGTGTTTAATTTCAATGCTATGTGAGTGATATTAACATATTGCTCAATTTGTATAAGATCAAAATCAAAAAGTGAAATAGTTTGTTATCAACTCTAACATATACACGACATGTAAACCGTCATATGAATATGGATTCTGCTATTATTTGGGTTTTATAATCTTTGGTTTCCATATCACACTTTAGGGCGTAGTTGCAGAGAATGACCTAGTTATGAATATCCATGAAGGCATAGTTGATGCGTTGTTCTACCTGATTCGGGGGTCATGTTTCCAGAGTCGCGTGTCCTTAGAACCGCTCCCTTCGTTCGTTGCCAGCGCACTGAGATTCAAAACGAGTATGAACTTAAAGGTACATAATCCACTGCAATGTTCAAAACCAAAACACCTATCTAGATTTGATCCTACATATCCAACTGAGATATTACCGGTACTCTACTCATTGCTCATTTCTTTGGGATTTCCCCCCTTAAGAATATTAAAGTTTCATAGTCCGATGGCTTTGAGCATGTCATTAAAAAATATATTAGGTAAATCCTTATATGTGGTATAAATACATGATTTATGCAGATATTAAGAATGCGAAGTTGGTTGGTAACAATTGCATGTGTTTGGTGTGATCTATGGATTAAGCATGTCACGTGATAAATGTTGGAAAAAAACCCACCTTGAAACCTTCCTATGTATGAAAGAAACTTGTTCTATTGCCAAAATCGCTAATCCTTCAAAAGGCAGCTTGACATGGTGTTGACAGCAATACAAGATGAATTTCAGATTCCATGATACACCCTGCTAACGCCACCAGATTCTAATTCATTGCTGTACATGACAAAATTGAACAGAGCGTCCTCACCACATGTAGCAGACCCTGATGGCCAGCCTGAGACCTGGCCTGAACATACAGCTCAAACACTTTAATCTAATCTATTGAACCACCGTTTGCATCTTGATAACACACCATTCACAAATACTACTATGAAAATAAAATGCAAAAATAGCTTAAGATTAATACTGGGCATGAAACATCATTTTATTAATTTGTAATCTCATCTTATTTGAGTAAATGTAAATAGTGAATGAACCAAAGTTAGTTGGAGAAGGCCACCTGAAGGCTCTTCTAACCGTATATATAATAATGATAATGATAATAACATACCAACAGACTATATAACTGTAGTGGTCTGCACTGACCTCTCAGGCAAGTAACCACGTAGACAGGTAGGCGTGGGGAGTGTATTGATATCAGGGAGCCTAGGTGGTGTAATGGTTAGCACACTGGCCCGGAATGGCCCGGAATGCAAAGAGATGTGGGTTCGAGTCCCGCTCTAGGCGCAGTATTTCCCATTTTCATCACCCCCACGACATAACTATAAGAGTGCTGTGGTATTCTATGCACAGTCAGAGTATCTTGACCCTGAAACAGCCCGATTCCACTCATGTCCAATGCCAGATGAGGTAACAATAATAATACAGGACAAAGAACGCTGAAAAAAATGTCTACATTTTATTTAGCGATAAAACGTACCAAGAGACTATCTATCTGCTACTGAAATGCAGACAAGCAAATAACTTATCAGCGGCTACTGTTTGATAAGACAACACCAACACTACAGCTGGCCAGCATTGAAAACAAGCCTGGGTACCTGGGCTTACATGCTATCGACAGTATGAATACAGCCTCAATAAAAAATATTAAAAAAATATTAAAAAAACAAATCCCCTTTCTAAGTTTTTGGTTTGAATCGGCCGGGATTGAACCCAAGTGTCAGGGGGAAAAAAACTATAGATAACCAAACAACTAACCAATTGTAGAACTAACACACTCAGAGAGTATAGAGATGTGGGAGAATGCTTACAAACAGAAAAAGAATGCCTGTAGCAGATAGCTACACAACTAAAAGTAACAAAACAAGGGGAACCACGAGACTATTACTGTCCAGCGGCGAAAACAAGCGGACTTAACCCTTATGGGCAGCATAGATACACCATCACAAAACAAAAAAACACAAAAAAATGGTGGTAGAAATAAGAAACAACGATGTGATACCCACATTTCGCTATCCACCCGGCGCCACACTCGAACAAGCCTCCGGTCTCTTCACACGCCTCACTGGACAGGTACGCCACCAGGGGCGCCACATACTCCGGCTTCAGGGCTGCCACCAGGTCTGCAACGAATTAAAAGCTTCAGTGTGTTTGTTGTTGTTGTCTTATGTGCTAGCAACATCTACGGTCATATCAGGACGGGTATCGACTTGTGAAAGTGTGCATTCATGGCAGCATTTATCCCAATATCCCACACAAGTCACATTATCCCGATACCGTGCTAACCAGTCCTTGTCTTATCCTAATAATGCCAAGCGTCAGGCTAGGAAGTGACAAGTATCAATTTTATAAGTCATTGGTTTGACTCAGCTGGGAATGGAACTCCCGACCTTCCGCACGGGAAGCTTGCGCTCTACCGATTCGGCCACCGCGTCCAGTCGGGATGACTGTTTGAAGGACAAAAGATTTTTGCCAACATATCGGTCAACATGACGGGCCGAGTAGCGTTCATGTTAAGTTGAGTTTGTTCAAATTCTATGCAGCTCTAATATAAATTATTACAGGTGTAAATACAATTGTTTGTTTGTTGTTTTACGTCCTAGCAACATCTAAGGTCATATCAGGACGGGTCCCGACTTGTGACAGTGCGCACTCATGGCGACTTTATAGTGCTGCCCCACTGGAAGACCAGGCCGCCAGCACCATGACCTGATATCCCCCTCAGTCACATTATCCTCACACTGAGCTAACCAGTCCTTCCCCTATCCTAGTAATGCCGAGCGCCTGGCTAGGAAGCAACAAGTACCAATTTTTAAGTCATTGGTTTGACTCGACCAGGATTCGAACCCACGACCCACCAACACTGGAGACGGACGCTCTAACTCATTCGGCCATCCCGTCTGGTTTAAATACAATTAAAAGAAATTACATGTTCATAACGTATTTTCGATCACTCTCTCAACACGTCGTTTTTGGTTATTAAAAGTTGTATAATCCAATGGTTTTGAGTTTCTGCGTATTCTTTTAAAGATAAATATTAGGCGGCTAGCGATCAACCCATGAACATGGTCACTTTGTCTCAGTCCCAATTATATGTATCTCAAAACATCAAATTTTCTAAACCAAAGCACTACTTAGATTTGATCCTCCACACCCGTGCACTCTTTAAACATTTATTTAAATTTGGTGCTCATGCGCTGTCCTGTCACATGAAATAAAAATGGGTAAGCAAAGTCCATGCTAAGTATTTCAGTGTGCACACCGAAATAAAGTTGGCATCTTTTCGCCTCAAACATCTCCAAAGTTACAACTTTAAAATAAAAGTTATTGCAAACTGAAATAAAGTAGATAGAAGCGATCAAGTTTATATAATAGTTACCTAAAGAAATATGGCACAAACTCAAAAGCAGTGGATTATGTACCTTTAAGACGGCCATTAAGGAGTTTGCTGCCAGTGAGAAAAGAAATCCCTGAAAAAAATAGGGGGTCCAGAAAATTGTTGAAACCTACGATTAAAATGGTGCAAACCTACTTGGACATATTTTGGCCTTGAAATTCCAATTCTTATAAGATTTCAAGACTGACAAATAATTAAAAGTAAAAGTTTATTCACACACAGGATTCCCCCATCCTTTTGGAAACTCTGTTTTAGCTGAAATCAGCGATTTCGTGGGAAAATGGGATCCCTATGTAAAATCTTCCGATATATGAGATATGGGCTATGGAGAACTCTGCTATAATAAATTGCAACTTGTCTATAAAATGGTAAATGGTATGTAAAACCAAAGGCATATAAGGTATATGTGGAGTTGGTGATCTATTACTAATTGAGGATAGAAATTGTGTATCAATATAGTAGAGAGAGAGGGTCACTTCTTGACCTGAGAGAGGGTCACTTCTTGACATGTGGGACAGTCTTTGGGAAGTCGCCTCACATACCCCCTCCCCTCCGAGAGTTATTTATGGATCACTGCACCAGATACAACAGGGCACTGTAGCCAGATCTAACCATGCCTTGGTTACAAGGATATTGAACCCTCATTGGTGGATAGAGGAATGTCTGTTAGGGATTGGAAGACTGGATCATGTGATCACCACCATCTTGTTTCTTGAAACTATAAATACAATAAATGAGAGAGTCTCACTCTCCTACCTTTCACTCTTGTATCTACTTTCCTTTCTTGCCTGTAGTGATTTCTTATTAGCATATCTACACCACTCAAACCGCCAGCCGTCGACTTTACACCTAGCTCCACAGCTGACTGCCTAAGCTGGGTTGTTGCCCGTTTACTCACCAGGTGGCATGATTGTCTCGGTGAGTCTGGAGCCGGCGGTGGGTGCCAGAGTGTTGCAGTGGATGTTGTACTTCTGTCCCTCAATGGCCAGCGTGTTTGACAGGCCAAGCAGGCCAAGTTTAGCTGACCACAAATTAAAGGAAATGAAAAAAAAAAAAAAGAGAAAGGAATAACATTATACGACGATGGATAGGAATTTAGCCTGAGCATAGTCTGGTAATGTGAGGTATAAAGTACTTATGCAAATATTATTCATGTATGTAATTCTCCTGCTTTGTAATTTACTTGTTCTACTCGCTGCAAATACTCGGGCTTTCTATCGACCAACTGTCTAATGGTGAAAGCAAGTCTATTCAGACTTATCCATGATAGGCAGTATAAATATTCAAGAAGAATAAAACCCAACTGAGCTATGTCTTAATTAGACGGAGTGGGTGGGGGGAGGTGGGATGGCGTGAATAATGTCTGTTATCTCGTTGATTTATAATTTATACACCAGATGTCATTTACCCGAGCTGTAGTTGGCCTGACCGAAGTTTCCATAAATACCAGCAGCAGATGCAGTCATGATGATACTGGAAAAAACGAGATTTATTTATTTGTTTGTTGTCTTACATCCTAGCAACAGCTACTGTCATATCAGAACAGGTACCGACTTGGTTGGTTGTTGGAATTTTATGTGCTGAATGACACCGAAGGTCATATCAGGACAAGTACCATCTTGTGACAGTGCGCACTCATGGCGACTTTATAAATTATAGTTCTACTCCACCGGGAGACCAGGCCGCTGGTTACATGACCCGATATCCCACACAGTCACATTATCCTGATACTGTGCTAACCAGTCCTTGTTATATCCTAGTAATGCCGAGCGCCTGGCTAGGTAGCGACAAGTGTCAATTTTATAAGTCATTGGTTTGACCCGGCTGGGATTAGAACTCCCGACCTTCAACATGGGAAGCCTGCACTTCATCGATTCAGCCACCGCGTTAAGTCTAAAATAAACAAGGACTCAAAGTCAGCACATCCTATCAACGGTAGCGCCCTCTGCCGGATCAGAACCCATATAAACCTGGGATTAAAGTGATGTCAGGGAAAACCAGCAGGTGGGCGAGTACAGTCTCCAAACTGGGTAACTAAGGGAAGCTCTACAGGCGCCACTCACCGGCCATACTTCTGCTGCTTCATGTGGTTCCAGGCCGCTCTCGTCACCATGAAGGAACCCCGCAGATGGACGCGGTGAATCAGGTCTGTACACAAACACAAACAAGTCAGTCTGTTTAACCACCGCAGATGGACATGGTGAATCAGGTATGTACACAAACACAAACAAGTCAGTGTGTTTAACCACCGCAGATGGACGCTGTGAATCAGGTTTGTACACAAACACAAACAAGTCAGTCTCTTTAACCACCACAGATGGATGCGGTGAATCAGGTTTGTACACAAACACAAACAAGTAAGTCTGTTTAACCACCGCAGATGGACGCAGTGAATCAGGTATGTACACAAACACAAACAAGTCAGTCTGTTTAACAACTGCAGATGGACTCGGTGAATCAGGTATGTACACAAACACAAACAAGTCAGTATGTTTAACCACCGCAGATGGATGCGGTGAATCAGGTATGTACACAAACACAAACAAGTCAGTCTGTTTAACAACTGCAGATGGACGCGGTGAATCAGGTATGTACACAAACACAAACAAGTCAGTCTGTTTAACAACTGCAGGTGGAAGCGGTGAATCAGGTATGTACACAAACACAAACAAGTCAGTATGTTTAACCACCGCAGATGGACGCGGTGAATCAGGTATGTACACAAACACAAACAAGTCAGTCTGTTTAACAACTGCAGATGGACGCGGTGAATCAGGTATGTACACAAACACAAACAAGTCAGTCTGTTTAACAACTGCAGGTGGAAGCGGTGAATCAGGTATGTACACAGACACAAACAAGTCAGTATGTTTAACCACCGCAGATGGACGCGGTGAATCAGGTATGTACACAAACACAAACAAGTCAGTCTGTTTAACAACTGTAGATGGACGCGGTGAATCAGGTATGTACACAAACACAAACAAGTCAGTATGTTTAACCACCACAGATGGACGCGGTGAATCAGGTATGTACACAAACACAAACAAGTCAGTCTGTTTAACCACCACAGATGGACGCGGTGAATCAGGTATGTACACAAACACAAACAAGTCAGTCTGTTTAACAACTGTAGATGGACGCAGTGAATCAGGTATGTACACAAACACAAACAAGTCAGTCTGTTTAACAACTGTAGATGGACGCGGTGAATCAGGTATGTACACAAACACAAACAAGTCAGTCTGTTTAAGCACTGCAAATGGATGCGGTGAATCAGGTCTGTACACAAAAGAGTCAGCCTGTTTAATCACCACAGATGGACATGGTGAATCAGGTATGTACACAAACCCAAACAAGTCATCCCCGAAATGCCAGTTACCATAGGCCAGTGATAAGTAGTCCATCAATGCAGCTATAAATGTTTAATGAATGCACTCGATATCTAATTTGTATTTGTAGGATCAAATATAGGTAAGTGTTTTGGTTTTTAAAAGTCGATGCTTTCGTCCGACTGCAGGTTTGAGCAGACTTAGAAGTTAGAGAGACTTGTCTATAAAAGCTCACCTCAGTCAGACTTAGAGAGACTTGGCAATGAAAGCTCACCAAAGTCAGACTCCACTATAAAAGCTCCCCCAGTCAGACTTAGAGTTTTTTGTTTGTTTGTTGTTTTACGTCCTAGCAATATCTAATGTCATATCAGCACGGGTACTGACTTGTAACAGTGCGCACTCCTGACGACTTTATAGTGCTGCCCTACTGGGACACCAGGCCGCCAGCACCATGACCTGATATTCTACTCAGTCACATTATCCTGACACTGAGCAGACCAGTTATTGCCCTATCCTAATAATGCCGAGCACCTGGCTGGGAAGCGACAAGTATCAATTTTTAAGTCATTGGTTTGACCCGACCAGGGTTCGAACCCACGACCTGCCAACACGGGAGACCGATGCTCTAACTCATTCGGCCACACCGTCTGGTACAGACTTAGAGAGACTTGGCTAAAAAAGCTCACCCCCGACCGACTTAGAGAGACTCGGCTATAAAAGCTCACCCCAGTCCGTGTCGCTGGTCCGGGGGAAGGATCGGTCACGAAGGATCCCAGCATTGTTGATGACGACATCTGCAATTAGAACACAGGTTGTCGGTCTCTGAGCTTTAATCCCGATATAATACCAAACGGTGGTTAAGTTTTAGGGTCGTTCTGATCACTACCGCACACATTTCATATTAATTTGGATGGTTTTTACTACCTTCGGTTACTTCGACAAGAGTGGCATCCATTTTGAATCATGTAACCATGAGTGTTCTTAACTTTGCCATTAGATCGCACCACCAATATGGTTTACCGCATAATGGTACAGATAGATTCCACCAGATGGCATTATATTGAAATGGGACTGTGCACCAGTCCGGAAAATATAGCAGAGAACATAGATATATACATGGTCTCTGAATATAGTCAGAGACCGTGAATATATATATAATGACAGTTCAACACAATATTGGTCCAGGGATTGAGGTGGATTGACGGGTTAAAGCTAATTATAATACATAGTCTGTGGTGTGGTTAACATCAAAGAACGATTAACTATGAGGAAAATCCCCTTTCACATATTAAACAATCGTGGATGTTTGGAGTCTTACATCCGAGCAATATCTGAGGTTTTATGAGGACATGTACCGACTTGCGACAGTATGCAATCCCGATGGGTTTATAGTGTTACTCAATTGGTTATGTGCCGTTAACACCATGAAGCAATATGACATGATGTCACACTAAGTCACATTATCCTGACTAGTCCTTGCCCTATCTAGTAATGCCAAGCACTAGGCAAGCCAGTGGAACAGTGTAATGAAGACCAAGTACCTATGTTGTACACTATACAGCATAGGCTGCTCCCCCACTATTAATGTTCAGAATTGGGTGCGCTGCACACAATACAGCACATTCTACTTCCCCATCACCATGTACAAACCAATTGTGATCGCTTCAACTCTGGAAGACCAGTGCCTCGGTACTGACAAAATATGTATTCAGATGAATAAAATATTTCCCCCCCCCCCCAAAAACAAAACAAAAAATTGCACGTGATTGAAATTTCCACTGCTTAATCAATGAATGTAAGAACAAAAATTGTAGCTCCAGCGAAAGATATGGCAATCATGCCGTCAAACTCGAAGTAGCACACGAGAACCTGCCCTTATTTGACCCTTAGACATGGCACTATAATAATGATTAACAGCCTTACCTATGCGACCGAAGTTGTCGAGTGCTGTTCGAACCAACTTTTCTCCTTCTTCGACGGAATCTGGGAAAGAGGAACATTGTGTGACCCATCAGAATGTGTGACTTGTGGCAAAGGACCTATTTTGCATACACGTAGGTCAGACAAGGACCAGCACTGTCACAAACACCTAGTCACGCCTTTAATTTTTTTATAGTTATTTTCACACGGACAATTATTTTGTACATGTAGACAGCTAATTTCACGTCCAGTTATTTTCATATGCAGTTATTTTCCCATGAATAGTTAATTTCACGTGCTTATTTTCACTTGTACAGACATTTTCAAATGCACACAGATATTTCGACATGTACACCATTATTTTCATATGTACACATTTATTTTCACATGTACACTTATTTTGCTATTCACTACCGAATTATATTCTATTCACTTCATATGGTTCTAGTGTCATTGGACCTAGTGAACAATGACAACACTCCAGCCAGCCATCTGTGGTGGGTTCACGAAACAACTTACCATAATTAGCAACAGCGATTCCACCATTCGCCTTGATCTGGTCCACCACTAGGTCAGCGGCACGACTGCTTTTCCCACCGCCCTTGATGTCTCCGCCAAGGTCATTCACTGCCAGAGGAAAAGGTCATCAGTTCTAGCCTCACACCTAGGGCCGTAATCGATTAATCACCTCGGGTCATCCCAACCATTTTTTGTTGCACATGCGCAGATCGCACAAACTTGGGTTGTATAAACGAATTTGCTTGGGGTGAAAAAAATGCCCATGGCCCATGTATTTTTAGGTTCACCTCGGGGTGTTCTATTTGAAATTGTGACGACCGGGATGATTCGAATGGTCCAGACCGTCATAATAGATTACTGCCTAGGTGTCGGCCATTACGCAACACTGACATTCGGGATGACTCGAGATGGGGAATTAAATCAAGAATAAAATTAATTAATCCTTTAGTTTGTTGTTTGGGTGTTCATCCCATTCAATCTACCATAGGTTCCAGATGTATTTTTGAATGGTAGGTTTCAGATCAGAGTGGGGAATATGACAATGTTCCAAAGGAGCAGTCAGGGCCCGAGTGGCCAATTGATCTGCTCTCTCATTTCCTGGGATACCCACATGACTGGGTACCCAACATAGGTAAATGTCAAATTTTTCTATTGAAAGAGAGTTTAGTTTAATGTGTACTACTTCTTTAAGTAGTATCGGGTGGTCCAGTTTTCTATTGTTTAAAGCCTGAAGGCAGGAAAAAGTGTCAGTGAATATGATGAATTTATGACTGACTGAGGTTTTGATGCACTCTAACGTGAGAAGGAGTGCTAGCGCCTCAGCAGTAAAGATGGAACTCTGATCTGGAATATGCGAACCTAATTCACGTCCGTGGATGATTGCTGCCACAGAGACTCTGTTGTCTGTCTTTGACCCATCAGTGTAAATGGCTAGGTGGGAACTAAAAGCACTTCGCCCATCGATAAAGCTTTCATGATATGAAATTGGGTGCGTTTGGGATTTCTTTGACATGGCCAGCTGGAGGATGATATTTGGTGGTTTCCTCAGCTGCCAGGGAGGAACATCTGAATATTTTGAGGGTGCTATGTTATGTAGATTTGCCCCCAGGGCCTCCAAATGAGGCTTTATTCTGAGGTCAAATGGATTTATGTATGCTGGCCTTGATTCATAGAGGCTTTCATATGGTGGCATAAAAATGTACTTATATGGAGGATTTAAAATATTTCCTTTTAATTTTATCACATATTGCATAGACAGTTTGAGCCTTCTACTTTTAAGGGGGGGGGGGGGGGGGCTCTCAGCCTTCGAAATAAAGGCTCTGGACAGGCGAGGTTCTAAATGGCCCCAGGGCCAGATGAAGACTTTGATGGTGTATAGTGTCTAACTGTGATATATACGATTTTCTGGCTGAACCATAAACAATACAGTCATAGTCCAATTTTGAATGTATTAATGTTGCATATAATTGGAGCAAGACAGTGCTGTCTCCTCCCAACTGCGTGTGGGCTAGAACTTTTAAAATGTCCATGTCGTTATGGTCTTTCCCTAGTATGGGGATGGGAATAATGATATTATTAAAAAGATGCAGAAGCAGTTCAACTGCTAGTGGTGTATTTTATCTGGACCTATTGCAGTGTTGTGTGACGTATTTAAAGCATGCTTTAATTCATCTATTGTGAAGAAACTATTGTAGTGTTCAGTGTTATTAGATTTGAAATTTATTGAATGTTGCTCCAGACGCATCTTTATCTGCGCAAAAGCCGGAAGGCAGTTTTGCACAGATGAATTGTGGGAAAATGTGGTGGCAAGAAGATTGGCTATGTCGGTTATGGAAGTTAAAAGAATATTATTATGTTTTAGGTGTTGGACCGATAATCCAGCAGCTTTCAGTTTTATTTTCCGGACCATGGTCCATACTTTAGAAAGTGGGGTGCAAGTGGTTATGCCGGAGGCATATTGTCTCCCAACACAGCTTCCTCGCCTCTCTAATAGTTCGGCGAGCCCGAACCCTCAGAATTCTAAAGCGAATGTGGTTCCTGGCGGTAGGCCGCCAAAAGAATGCACGGTGCGCTTTTTACGCTCATTGATAGCGTTCTTACAAGTTGCATTAAACCAAGGATGTTTTGGAAAACGCACAGGTCTTAGGAATGGTTTATTGATACCCTAACTTGAATTGATCATTAATTGAGACATATGCCTTTTTAAGTATTTAGCAACATCTTTTTGGAGCATTTAAGGACAATGTGTTTGCGACATTGTTGTAAATCAACTCTTTGAATAAGGCCCAGGGATCGTACCACTAGATCTTGTTGCAGCTTTTTATACAAAGTGCAGGATCCGTACATTTGTGAAGATATGTAATTCAAGGCTATTTCAAGGCTTTGATAGGAATTCAAGACTATTTCCATTTGGATTTAGTCTGAAATCAACATTCCAAATGGCGATTTCAGACTAATTTCAATCAGTGGGTACAGTTTAATGGAATTCAAGGCTTTTCAAGACTAATTATGCAAAATAGGTTAAATTCAAGGCTTTTAATAACCGTGAAATGGGGCAAATGAAGTTGAAGATTTTTAAAGACTTTCCAGGCCCCGTACGGACCCTGAAAGTGTGACACCATAAGAGTAGCTTTATTTTTCACATTTTATTGAAATAAATTGGGCGCAAATGATATTGTTAATTATACGATACACAAAAATGGTCAACTTTCAGCCAGCCAAGCAGACCATGGAAGGATGACCTTCAAGATATTTTCTGGTGTATCTTTTTGCTGTATATATTTGCGTGTAAAACGACTCACCAACAACCTTGGCCCCTCTCTCCGCAAACAGCAGCGCGTACTCCTTGCCCAGGCCTGTACGGACGAGACGGACACAACGTGAGGCAGCACACCAGGCAATGGTGACATTAAAAAAGTAGACATTTAGGTAATATTTGATTAAAGCTGTATAGTCCGATGAAAACATCAAATTTTCAAAACCAAGACAATTGGCTAAATTTGATTTGACATACATCACTTATACCCCTGTCACACTACGATGTAACGAGCCAACGTAAGCCTGACGTGGAGATTTTTCGTCATTACGTTGACGTACGTTGGATTACGTTATGATGACGTCAGAATGACGTTAGACTGACGTCGAGCGACATCATGTTACGTCGGCGTGCGGCAAAGTTTTGAACCTGTTCAAAACTTTCGACGTAACTAGAACGTAAGGGTTTACGTTTGCCGTACGTTCTGTACACGTTCGGTGAACGTCAATGACATTAAACGGACGTTAGTCCAACGCTGGTCACTACGTTCCACTACATTCCACTACATCGACCCACGTTAACGCCAGTGGAAATGTCCACACGGCGTAATGGGAACGTCAGGAGAATGTACGCCGAACGTTTCGCCAACATTTCATGACGTAAGTAACGTAAAGCAACGTAGTTCTGGCGATCGAATAACGTTAATAACGTACTGTCAGCGTAATTACGTTGTCCTCTCGCGTTGAACTACGCTATCACTACGCTTTACCGACGTTACGCTCTCATCAGCTACGCTGCATCCACGTTCAACTTGTGCCCAAATTTGCATACTACGCCGAGAAGTTCAACGTTTTTCACGTTCTCCCTACGTTGATGTCGTTATGTCGTAGTGTGACAGGGCCATTAGATACTGGTGGACTTAAGCATTTGTTGCAGCAGAAAAGGGAATACGAACCAATTTAAGAGAACGGGTTACTGCACAAGCTTATGCTGTCAGTTTTGTCATGCTTGGACAAATTAATTTTGCATGCTTGCACTTCAAATATCTCAAAAGTTAGCCATTTAAAATAAGTTATTTCAAGTTAAAGTAAGGTAGATTATAATAATCAACTTAATATTTATCTCAGAAAAAAAGACTAACTCAAAACCATCGGACTATGCAACTTTAATAATCATTCATTGGCTGCTGAACACAATTTTAGGACAATTTAAATACAATGTGGCAGCACAAACAAGTGTAAGTTTCACAGCGAGTGTGTGTGGATGAGCTACCGGGAGAAGCTGTGGAAGCAGCTACCATAAATCAATTCAAGAATGTGCTGGACAGGGCCTGGGCCGGAGAAACATTCCTGTACGATTTCGAGGCTGCATACCACTAGAGCTGAGAGCTATGAGCTTTGTATAGGCTACCACAAGCCTGCATCAAAAGCCGTGTTCACACGGACGATGTAAATCGATTCGTAGAAAGCGACTTGTATAGTTCGCCTCACATTTCTCGTGTGAACGGACGTCTGAGGCGGATTAGGGCTGATTCGACTCCTGTGATCGGGATACTGCAAACCACTTGGCTAGGTAGTTTACGTGAGGCGATTACTGTAATTCGATTTATTTTGCCCGTGTGGACGCAACTGAGGCGGATTAAGCACCTCACACGCATGCGCAGTCGACCTTAGTTTGTTGACTTTCCGGTCGATCAAAAGCGCATATTATATAATTTAATTAATGAAACCGCTATCTATGCACAGATATTTTTTTCATCATTTATTTTTAGGGTTTCACTGCCCAGCAGAAGTTTTGACCGTTCCAAACCAATACGATTAATTAAATACATATCTAGGTCGAACCCACACTCTCTCGGCTGACGTCAACAAACCCAAACTGGCGCTGGTTAGTCTGGACTTGCTCATGCGCAGCATTCGATTTCCGGCCCAAGTACTGCCCGTGTGAACGGGCTGCTAATTCGCTTCACCTGATTCGATTTGTGTGATGCGCCTCACATTTTGTCCGTGTGAACACGGCTAAAGAGGATAATAATAATAATAATGTGATGAAGTTTCAAACCATCTACCTAGATTTAGATTTTGTCTGTTGGGGGGGGTGGGGTGGGAGGGGTGTCATATGTCCTGACATCTACCATCAGAGCAGGATGGGTACTGACTTGTGACAGTGCGCACTCATGGTGACTGCATAGGGCTGCCCCACTGGGAAATCAGGCAATCCGCACTATGCCCCGATACCCCACTCAGTCATATCCCAATACTGATCTGAGCAGTCCTTGCCCTATCCTAATAATGCCGGGTGCCTGGCTGGGAAGCGACAAGTATTAATTTTGTAAGTCATTGGTTTGACTCGACCGGGAATTGTACTCCCGGTCTCCCCACGAGAGGCTTGCATTCTACCGATTAGGCCACCACGCCCCGTCACATCAGGCGAAGTTTAAATTTTTTTTTTTTATTGAGGTTCTATTTATACTGTCCATAGCATATAAGCTCAGGTACCCAGGCTTGTTTTCAATGCTGGCCAGTTGTAGTGTCGGTGTTATCTTACCACACAGTGGCTGCTGATAAGGTATTTGATTGCCTGCATTTCAGTAGCAGATAGATAATTGGTTGGTATGGTTAGTAGACTATGTTAGTTTAAAAAAAGATTTCTTGGCATATATGTATTATTACATTTTGTTCTACTCTTATTACTAGACTAGCGTACTCCTATTTACATATCATAGGCTTGTACGTAGCTGTGTGGTGCATTATCTGGCTACTTTTGGCATGGTTACCTTCCATTGGGCATCCCGCTGGTGGGCCGTGACATATCTGTAGATGTTTGAGCTTGTTTTGTGTTGGGGTAGGCTATTCTAGGTCGATCCGAATTAGGGAAAGACTGCTAGGTAGCTGTTGGCAGTTAAGGGTGTTCTTGGCTCATAGATGTTTGAGCTTGTTTTTGTGTTGGGTTTGACTATCCAAGGTCGACATTAAAAAGTAAACATTTAGATAACATTTGATTCATATTTTGTGCTGGGGGGGGGCGGGTGTTAAATAAACAAAAAACCATTTGATTAATAATCATTCATTGACTGACATACCCAATTTAAATACCACATGGCAGCACAAACAAGTTAAAGTTTCGTAATCTGATGAAAGTTTCAAACCATCTACCTAGATTACTGCCTAGCAACATCTACGGTTATATAAGGACAGGTACCGACTTGTGACAGTGCGCACTCACTGCGACTATAGTGCTGCCCCACTGGGAGACCAGGCTGCCAGCACCATGACCTGATATCCCACTCAATCACATTATCGCTGTGGATAACTTACAGCGTCATCAAAGGCCAGTTGCTCTCATACCATGTCTATGTGGTGTGGGAGGTTAAAAATCCCATGGGTCGGTAAAAGTGTAGGCTCAGGCTTTCTATCGCAAAACTGTCTAATGGTGAAAACAAGTCTATTTAGACTTATCTATGATCGGCAGTATAAATCTTCAAGAAAAAATCCTGACACTGAGCTAACCAGTCCTTGTCCTATCCTAATGATGCTGAGCACCTGGCTAGGAAGCGACAAGTAACTATTTTGTATGTCATTGGTTTGACTCGACTGGGAATCGCACTACCGACATACCGCACGGGAAGCCTGCGCTCTACCGATTCGGCCACCACGTCCAGTATCAGTTCTATATTTGGGAGCTGTCCAGCAGGGCCCGTATGCAGGAGTCAGTGTTAGCGGGTTTTGGTGTTAGAGCCTGTTACCGTTTAGCTATCACCGAAGTCGGGAATTGTGTCAAGTCGTATGCAGGAGCCTGTAACACTTTCATTATAGCTAAACATGAATTTATTTATAGATTTGGGAAATCCCTCTGTCTGTACCCATATATTAGGCTTAAATATATCAAATGCTATCATATTTAACAGAATTAGATACGTAATAAGTGAAATTTATTCAAATTAACCCTAAATTCGAACCCTCCTTAAGGCTACTGCCGCATTGGCGGCGATATTACTAGTTATATGCAGAGATTCAAGGCCAGTTTGCAGACCACCTCTCCATATACACTGATGGTTCGAAAGACCAAAGCCGGGTAGCTGCTGCGGGAAAAATTTGGTGTACGTTTGCCCGATCAGAGCTCGATTTTCACTGCAGAGGCCCGAGCACTCCTTCTCGCTTTGGAGTGTATCGAGGTATCCAACCACACTAACTATGTGATTCCTTCTCTTGCCTCCTGGCTGTTGCTGGACTGAAAACGAATCACCCTATTCTAGCAACGGTCATTTATAAAATGAACCAACTGACAACAGATGGGTATGATATCCACCTGTGCTGGGTGCCTGGCCATGCTGGCATACAAGGAAACGAACGAGCTGATCGGGCTGCGAAGAAGGCCCTGAACTGTGATCTTGAACCATGTCTGATCCCTCACTCTGATCTGAAACCACTAATAGCCACCCACATAAAATCCAAATGGCAACATGAGTGGGATGAAAACATCAATAAACTTAAAGAAATTGAACCATCTGTGGGAAAGCCACCACAGACTCATGCGGGAGGTCGGCGGGACCAAGTGGTCCTTAGTCGCTGCCGTGTTGGCCACTCGTGGCTTACACATGCTTTTCTGCTCAAGGGGGAACCTCCCCCTGAATGTATTGGGTGTCAGTCCCCACTGACACTCAAACACATTTTACTAAGTTTCGTTGATTTTTTGGCCCTGCGCCAACGGTTCTACACTGCAGGCAGTATGCATGACCTTTTTACTAAGGTAAAACAGGAAAACATTTTAGCCTTTTTGAGGGCATCTGGACTGTACCACCTTATATAGTTTACTAAATGGATTCTATTAATTATTAATGAAACTTTTCTTTTTCTATGGGAATTTGTTTCCCTTGACCACAGATATATGATTGTGAGCTTTCTAATTTAATTAGTGTCTATTGGCACATAATTGATTGTCTGCTTTTACATGTAAAAGCGATGGTTTGAACAAAAAACAAACATTTCTCGCCGTGAATATGGCCTATGCTGCCGACACGGCGTAAAGCAACCACCAATCAATCAATCAATCAACTAGTTATATTTTCGAATCGCCGAACGTAAAGTAAACAAACCGGCGCCGCCGCCAGTATGGAAAGGGAGGTCGATGCGGCGGCGACGATTTGTTTACTTTACGTTCGTCGATTCGAAAATATAACTAGTAATATCGCCGCCAATGCGGCGGTAGCCTTAAGGAGGGTTCAAATTTAGGGTTAATTTGAATAAATTTCACTTATTGCGTATCTAATTCTGT
Organism: Branchipolynoe longqiensis; assembly: GCA_030323885.1. NCBI lineage: Eukaryota > Metazoa > Annelida > Polychaeta > Phyllodocida > Polynoidae > Branchipolynoe > Branchipolynoe longqiensis. Next base: position 3,432,351 of record CM059188.1, read on the forward strand.
TAAATATGACAGCATTGAATAGATTTGGGCCTAATAAACTCGCTAAACCTAATATCTTTTAGGGGTAAGGTAACACCGGTTAAGCCTTTGGTGTTAGGCCTAACACCGACTCGTGCATACCATTTTTTCGCCGCTAACCCGGAATTCCCGCCAAACACCGTTTTGCCTCCCTAACACTGACTCCTGCATACGGCCCCAGATCACTTAATCTCACTCCAGCCAAATACATATAATTTTGTAAATTTAATAGAATGTTCTCACTTCCCGGAAACCATTCTATGGTTGGTTGGTGGTTGGAGTTTTACATCCTGGCAACATCTAAGGTCATCAGGACGGCCATTCTAAGGTGCTGCACAGTAAAACCATATGAACTATTTACAACTTGGTAACAATAGCTGAAGGATATGCATTTTAATTACCACTTAGACAAGTATGCGAATGTAGGGGTCTGCACTGATCTCAGGCAAGGAACCACAGACGGGTAGGCGGGGATAGGGTGATTGCATCAGGGAGCCTAGGTAGTGTAATGGTGAGACATCTAGCCCCGAAATGGCAAGAAGTGTGGGTTCGAATCCTGCTCTATGCACAATATTTCCGACTTTCATCAGTCCACACCCACGAAACTATTTGTTGTTTTACATTCCAGCAACACGCAATGTCATATCAGAAGAGGAACCAACTTGTGACAGTGTGCACTCAATGCGACTTTATAGTGCTGCCCCACTGGGAGATCAGGCCACCAGCACCACAACCCAATATCCCACTCAGTCTCATCCTGATACTTAGCTTACCAGTCCCCATCATATCCTAGTAATACTGAGCACCAGGCTAGGTAGCGACAAGCATCAATTTTGTAAGTCATTGGTTTGACTCACAGGATTCTAACTCGACCTTCCGCCCGAGAAATCTACGTGCACTCCACTGATTGGGCCATGGCGTCCGGTGAAGCACCGATGGTGTGATCCCTAGATCAGTTGAAATACTGTAGTTATCCTAGTTGGTTTGTATTCAAATAGCAAGCCAACTTGAAATATAAATATTTAAACACTTTATAAACTAATCCAACTACGGAACACATTACACAAACACCACTTAAGTTGTATACTTGAGAAACTTTAATAGCATAACATGAAGCTTTATTTAGTAAAACATGGCGAATACTTAATTACTTCAATGCAATATTGACACAAACAGATCAATGCGATTAAATAGTGGGCTTTATATACACCGCTTTATTTAAAGCGTGTCAAATATATCTAGGCAGGCCGTCGTTCACTTGATGCGAGACTTCGCCTTTGGCTGTGAAGAGAAGGGAAAACGACAAAATAAATCATCAGTATTCTCACAGTTCGATGAAAGCATCAGATGTTCGAAACCAAAACACTGAATATCTAGCATGTACGCTGGTGCACGAATGCATTGCTGCATAGAATGAAACAGTAAGAAGACCAGTCAATTAACGAAGACCAGTCAATTAACGAAGACCAGTCAATTAACAAGGACCAGTCAATTAACAAGGACCAGTCAATTAACAAAGACCAGTCAATTAACAAAGACCAGTCAATTAACAAGGACCAGTCAATTAACGAAGACCAGTCAATTAACGAAGACCAGTCAATTAACGAAGACCAGTCAATTAACAAGGACCAGTCAATTAACGAAGACCAGTCAATTAACGAAGACCAGTCAATTAACGAAGACCAGTCAATTAACGAAGACCAGTCAATTAACGAAGACCAGTCAATTAACGATGACCAGTCAATTTAAGATGACCAGTCAATTTAAGATGACCAGTCAATTTAAGATGACCAGTCAATTTAAGGACCAGTCAATTTAAGATGACCAGGTCAGACCGCCATCACCATGACTCGATATCCCACTCAGTCTGATTATTCTGACACTGATCTAACCAGTCCTTGCCCTATCCTATTAATGCCGAGCACCAGGCTAGGAAGTGACTATCAATTTGATAAGTCAATGGTTTGACTTGACCTGGAACCGAACTCCCGCACATGAGGCCCATGCTCTACCGATTAGGCCACCGCGTCCGGTCTAGTTCTGTAGCATAAGTACTGCAGTCTGCACTGACCTCACATACAAGGAGTCACACATACACAGGTATGCGCGGTTAGGGTGAATGCATCAGGGAGCCTAGCTATATTAATGGCTAAGACGCCAATCACAAACTGACAGAAGTTTGGGTTCGAATCCCACTCCAGATGAATGCTTCCTTTGTCTGCACCACCCTAACTACAGTTGGCAGCCATTTTGAACTTGCCTTTTTTGCCTTGCCCGCCTTGTCACTCTTTGTTACAGTCTTTTCTTCTTTTTTCTTCTTTGATGCCTTGGTTGCGGGGTGCTTCTGTGAATGAAAAGAAAAACGCGGTCAAATAGAAAATGTAACTCCACAATATCAGTGGTCCCAGTGACAAAAGTTTAAAACCTGAAAAACTAGGGGGGGCAGGGGAATGCAACCCCCCCCCCCACCAACATTTGAAAAAACCTACGATTAAAATGGTGCATTCTGGCACCTACTTCGACATTTTGGCCATACAATTCTAACTGTTTTAAGACTTCAAGACTAACAAATAATTAAGGGCTTTTTTGCAGACAGGATTTCCCACCCGCTGAAATGGAAACTTAGTTGTCACTGAAATCCGCAAGTTCACTGAGAAATGGGATCTCTGAATGTACACAAATACACATCTGCCTTCCTGAGCCTGGTGATTCACGGTCCGTGGATTAAATTACTCTTATTTTACCCTGAATAAATAGAAAATGGCCCACTCCTCAAACTTTTCCTTTCTAATTTTCCATAACGCGCATCACAGCATATTTAGTCTCAAAACGAGACTCGGTGTCTTTACCATCGGAAGCTATTTTTAGCAACTGTTGAACTCGCGAGTGGAGGTTATACCCCAGTCACACTATGCTTGTGACCAATTTGTGACCATTAAAAAGGAGCGATCGCAAAGTTGTTAGCGACCGGTCGGCAACCTCTGGGCAAATATTTTGGTCGCAAGGAGGTTGCAGATGCTGCACCAAAAATATTGCGACCAAAATGATCACATGGAGGTCACTGACCATTTTCAATGCTCGCTGACCGATTGCCAACCATTGTTTTCCCCACTTGGTTTTTGCTTTGGTCACAAGATCGCTGGCTTTTGGTCGGAAAGTGGTCGCAAGCCAGTGTGACTGAGGCCTTACATGGTACATGACTGGGCAGTGACAGGTCATTCCTACTCTGACCATGGTGCAATAAAACTAGGCAGAACCCTGTTTGAAGCCTTCTCAGTGGAACTCCTTTTATTAGGAAAAGTGATTAACTTTGCTTAACAATGAAAAAAAAGGTACGAGTTACTGTGATAGACAAAAACTACTTTTTACCAATTTCTTTAAAATCAAGTGACAGGCTTTCTGAGAGAAAAAACAGACTTACAGAAGCGGGCTTTGCCTTGGACTTGGACTTGGCCATGACCTTCCTTTTGCTGAAAAGACAAGTTCAAATCAGAGTGGCGACAATGAGGGTTGGTTGTTGGATTTTTATGTCCTGGCAACATCTAACGTCACATAAGGATGGGCACTGATTTGTGACAGTGCACACTCCATGTCATGGCGACCAGTGCTGTCCCACTGGGAAGGCCACCAGCACCATGAGCCAATATCCCAGTCACATTATCCTGACACTGAGCTAACCAGTCCTGGCTCTATCCTAATAACGCTGAACGCTTGGCTAGGAAGTGACAAGTATCAATTTTGTAAGTCATTGGTTTGACTCGACCGGGAATCACTCCCGATTCGGCCACTGCGACTGGTTTTGACCGAGGGAGTTGTACACTACCTGAGCCCCGTTACAACATGTTGGTGGCTCGACTATGCTGACCGTTGCAGTGTCAGAAGGACCGACAGGTGGCAGCACGCTAAAGGGAAACAGAGCGAAAGTGACATGGTCGACCCCGTTAGTGGCGCCACATGCGGAGGTTACGTGCTACTTGCCTATCCATCAGTAGGTCATTTTTATTCCATCTTCAGAGAAATACACCTGGGAATGACCACTCTGGAGCCCAAAAGCAAGTTTTGGCTGATCTTATTTTACTGGAGGAGGATGTTTATTGGAGTTTTACATCCTGGAAACATCTAAGGTCATATCAAGATGGGTACCGACTTGACAGTGCGCACGCATGGCGACTTTATAGTGCTGCCCCACTAGGAGACCAAGCCACTGGCACCATGCACCAATTTCTCACTCAGTTACATTATTCTGATACGGAGCAAACCAGTTCTTGTCTATCCCAATAATGCTAAGCGCCAGGCTAGGTCGCGGAAAGTATCAACTTTGTAAGTCATTGGTTTGACTCGGCCAGGATTCCAATTCCCGACCTTCCGCATGGGAAGCCTGTGCTGTCAATTCGGTTACTGCGTCTAGGAGGTATGCGTTACAACCGCGTGACCAGATAATTATAAAAGTAAGCCTACTTACACAGGGACCGCTACCTCTTCCTGCAAAGAGCAAACAACTGAGCATCAAGTCAAATAAAAGAACATTTGGGAGACAACTCGACTTCTTGCAGGCTATTGAACACATCTAAGCTCTTTATTCTTCTAAATCATCAAGGGAAATACTGTCAATTTTTTGTAATGTTTTTTTCCTTGAAGATTTATACTGCCTATCATGGATAAGTCTGAATAGACTTGGTTTTCACCATTAGACAGTTTATCGATAGAAAGCCCGAGCCTACACCTTTACCGACCCAAGGGATTTGTAACCTCCCACACAAGATAGACATGGTATGAAAGTAACTGGCCTTTCATGATACTAAGTTATAGATAGCGGTGGAAATACAAATTGGCAGAGGTGGGGGCACGGGGAATCAAACCACTGATCTTCAGATTAGGAGTCCGACCTAGAAAAAAGTCAGACGCTAACCATTCCGCCACAGACCACCTATCCAAAACCACATTAATTTTAGGTTAGTGAAACAAGGAAATCCAACTTTTGAAACATTTTACTTCAAATGCATATCGCAGTAACCGTACACAAGTTTTCACCAAGCTACTACACTAGAATCACTCAGATCACCGGAATATAATTGTTATTGCTTTAATGCATCATAGCAGATTTCAAGTCCTGGTAACATGTCTAAGGTCATAAGGATGAGCACCAACTTGTGACAGTGCGCACTCATGGCGACTTTATAGTGCTGCCCCACTGGAAAATCAGGCCACCAGCACCAGGACACGATATTCCACTCAGTCACATAATCCTGACACTGAGACAACCAGTCCTTGGCCAATTATAATGCTGAGTGCCTGGATAGGACGCGACAAGTATCAATTTTTAAGTCTGACTCGACCAGGGTTCGACCCATGGGTTCAAACACCACAATCTACTAAAACAGGAGACTGATGCTCAACTCATTCGGCCATCCCGTCTGGTTTTATAGGTGGTATACAGATGGATTACAGCGCTATTGGAATACAGCGCTATAAAAAAATATTTTTGCAATCTTAGGTGATCAGTACCCAGCTGCATACCTGCGTATATGGAAGGTAGGAACCCAACATAACCTGCATAACCATGACACCATGGAGGAAGGAATTGCATTGCAATAGATTAAGATGTGGACATTGTAATTTGTATACATACTATATAATTGCACAAAAAAAGAGAAAAGCTAAATTGTATAACCCAGATGTACCCACATAAGGAATAGCGGAATGAGGAAGACCAATTGCACACATTGAAATGTCAGCTGCTTAATAAACCAATTCATTAATTGTGCTTTAAAAAAAAATCCACAAAAAAAAACCCCACCCAAAACCCAAATATTCAGTGTGCTTCAATATCAATAGCGACACTTGAAGGATCACGTACCTCCATGCTCTCATCTTCGTCCTCATCGCTCTCTTCGTCCTCATCCTCGTCCTCATCCTCTTCCTCGTCCTCATCTTCTTCATCTTCATCTTCAGAGCTGGTAGCACATTCTACTTTGCTGCGCTTTGACTTTGAAGAAATGGCACCGACTGATCCCTTCCTCTTCTTCGGCTTCGGTTTCAGCTTCTGTTTCGGCTTCGTGAGTTCTGCGACCTCTTCGAGGCATTCGGATGTTGCAGTAATGTCCGTGTCCGTGTAGTCCAGATCCTCGTCCTTCATAGACTTCGGCTCGACAACGTGCTGCCCAGAAATGTGCACCGGCCCAGTACCCTCTATCAAGCTGATGGTCACTGGGCCCTCGTGAATGAAGTTCATGTCGAGTCGAGCCTGAAACAAGGTCACAACGCCACTGATGCAAGGTCATGGTAAATTTGACATGAATGCTCAAATTGCCTTATAAAGTTTTACAATGCGCTCCCAGACCCAAGGACATATCACGCTTTATTTACACTACGATACAGGTAAATAATGTTTATTGGAGTTTTACCTCCTAACAACATCAGGATGGCTAACTGGTGACAATGTGCACTCATCGTGACTTAATAGTTCTGCTGTCAGGGCACCAACACAAGAACTGATATCACACTAGGGGGTTGTTCAAATATATTACGTTACGCTATTGGTAAAAGATTAGACACCCACCCACCCGTTAAGCAAAGATTTCATATATGCGAATGCGGCCAAAAATGGAAACGCATGTAAATGCATGGTAGTGCTTCCATATGTCTGGTTATAAATGTGGATCGCTCAATGGACCAATCGTTGCGAATGCGAATGGCATGATGCATACACCGCATATGGAATTTTAACTTAATGCTCCTTAGTTCTAAACCATTCGCCACATAACACTTGGACCTACACCCCCCCCCCACCCCTCCAAGCATTACTTAATATTTGAATGGCCCTCACCATCTCCAGCTGTCCAAGCTTCAGCGAAGCCAGCGGAACCTGCACGTCTTCAAGGCAGCTCTTTGTTTCCACTTGCACCAAATTCCGCTCATCTTGCTTGGCATCCACCGCAAGAACAGCCTACAAGTACAAGGAAAATCTGGTCACTTCTGTAGTAGACAGTATGGTTCAGCCACCCACATCACACCCCCAATCGCACCGCGCTATCTCCAATCGCACCGCGCTATCTCCAATCCCACTGCGCTATCTCCAATCCCACCGCGCTATCCCCCATCACACCGCGCTATCCCCCATCACACCGCGTTATCCCCCATCCCCTGCACTATCCCCCATCCCCTGCACTATCCCGCATCCCACCACACTATCCTCCATCCCACCGCACTATCCCCCATCCCACCGAACTATCCCCCATCCCACCACACTATCCTCCATCCCACCGCACTATCCTCCATCCCACCGCACTATCCCCCATCCCACCGAACTATCCCCCATCCCCTGCACTATCCCCCATCCCACCACACTATCCCCCATCCCCCGCACTATCCCCATCCCCCACACTATCCCCCATCCCACCGCACTATCCCCAACCACACCGCACTATCCCCAATCACACCGCACTATCCAGAATCCCACCGCACTATCCCAAATCCCACCGCACTATCCCCCATTACACCACACTATCCTGAATCCCCCCGCAACATCCCCAATCACACCCCTGATAGTAATTTGTAGCTAACCCTCCGTCACCACACCCCTGTTACAGACACCACACTCACGGTCCTTAAGAACAGCGTGTGGTTGACAAAATCCAGCTCGTCGGTCGTCTCGTCCAGCGTCCACGTGACACTCGGCGTCTCCTTCGACAGCACGCAGGCTGCAGGAACCGGAAATAAACAATACAGGGTCACGTGACACGGGGAGGTGCGAGTATGGTCGGACATGCCAAAGAGGTTAGATAAAAGATTCAGCCCGTACTTGCAGTACAGGGGTGAATACCACCCCTATAGAAAAGCTGGCCAACAATTTCGATATAGAGGAAAATGAACTGAACGGATAAATTCTTAATTTAAGCAGCAACATTTATATACCTTTCATATTTCCCTGCTACCGTTGAGTTAAAAAAAATGTAATAAAACATGTAGCTTAATATACTTTAAAAGTGAAATCAACGGCGTTCTATCGCCACCATCTTGTCTTTTTGTATTCTCTCAATTTACCAACTCTGTGCCGATACAAGTAGCCATTTAGTGCTGGAACTAGAGTTTCTACTTCCTGTCCCATACTAAAGCTATTTTCGCCCGTGTTTAGACTATGTTGACGTTCACCCCTACTGCATATACGGGGTGAATCTTTTATCTACAAAGAGCAAGACAGTCAGACATTGGCCCATCGGCGAGACGGTTAGCTTGTTGGGGTTTGATGGCTTAGCAACATCTAAGAATGGGTACCAACTTGTGATAGTGAGCACTCATGGTATACATGGTGCTGCCTTACTGGGAGACCAGGCCGTTTGCACCATGAACCGATTTCCCAGTCTGTTACATTATCCTGATGGTGATTTAACCAGTCCTTGCTCTATCCTAGTAATGCCAAGTGCCAGGCTAGGTAGCAACAAGTATAAATGTTAGTAAATTATTGACTTGACTCGGCCAGGATTCGAATCCCCGACGTTACGCATGGTAAGCCTGCGTGCTTACCGATTCAGCCACTGCATCCGGTCTTACTATTTGTGTAGTCAGACATGCGACATGTGACTGCTGAGTCTTATTGCTTGTGGATTCTTTGTTTTAAATGTATCGAACAAATAAGATTACTGTCAGATTAACCTTCAAATACAAGCAAACGAGTGTAGTAGGCTGCACTGACCTCTCAGGCAAGTAACCACATAGACAGGTAGGCATGGGTAGTGTGTTGATATCAGGGAGCCTAGGTGGTGTAATGGTTAGCACACTGGCCCGGAATGCAAAGAGATGTGGGTTCGAGTACCGCTCTAGATGCAATATTTCCCATTTTCATCACCCCCATGACACTATTTTTATCTCACAAAAACTGATTTTCAAAAACAGAAATTCGGCGCAAGACTCAATCCAGAATTTACTTGACATTATGTTCGAACCCCAAGCGAATGAAACCAAGGACGAAACTATGATACTTGTGGCTACCTAGTCTGCCGCGACTGAAAGTTTACGAAAAATTTAGAAAGGTTTGGTTCTTGGAGTTTTATGTCTAGAAGAGGTGTGGAGGGGGGCATGGCTCGATGTGACACTCACTGCTTGGCCTACACAACGCAGTCATAACTTTAACAATTACTTATATATAATATATGCATAACTACTATATATGAATAAATACTACATGTGCATATATATGTGATTATTATATACATACATGGGGGTGTTTACACAAGGCGACCCACCATGTTTAGAACAGCGGGTGAGGTTTTGGTGGTTTGTCTCTTTTAAAAAAAATCAGTTCAAACTGTAGGCCTATATTGAATATTCTCTCGAGTAGTAGGCCCACCAGTGAAGTGCTTCGGCTAACAAGTAACCAACTCGTTTAGGGGAGAGAGAGAGAACACATGAAGACAAGCCCATTTTATAGTATTTAGAGAGCTGTCAGACGAATTATAAATAAACAGAATAACAAACAACTCACCCCACAGAAACTCGCGCGGAATGCCGTCGGACAGGTTGAAAGTGCTGCGTACGGGCAGGTTGAAAGTGCTGCATACGAAGGAGGACGCCAGCAGATTTCCTTCCTCTGGTTCGTCAGTGGCCATTTCCGCCGGCATGTTAGCAGTTGTATCCGGCCACAAGACACAAGAAACACAAGAGCTCCTTCCACGTCAGACAGTTAGTTCACTTCTTCAAAGAGTCCGAGTGGGGCAGACGACTTCCAGACGGAGAATGGCGCGATTTTGCAGACGACGCCGGCGCGCGCTTGTTTCAGAGTCGCGCGCCACTCGCTTTCATTGGTCCGCTCGCAACCCACGTGCACGGGATTCGCGCTCGTGATTGGGCCGTGATGAACCAGTGGGAACTGCAGCAATCAATCGCGCCACCAGTTAACACCCCCCCCCCCTCACACACACACACTCTCCACAGCAAGTCAACCCACTTCCACCCCACCCCAGTTCCACCCGCCCGCACCCCCACACCAGTTCAACCCTCCCCCACCCCCACCCCCACACCATTTCAACCCTCCCCCACCCCACACACCCACTAACAGACAAGCCCTGGGGCCGTATGCATGACGAGTAAGTTATCGCCCCCGGGGATAAGGACCGAGTTCGGGGTAGCTATCGCCTTGGATAAGAAATGGGTCACGGGGTATGCATGAAGCCAAATCGGCGAGGAGGTAGCTACCCTTGTGTTTATTTATAGATTTGGGAAATCCCTCTGCATTTGTAGCCATATATTAGGCTCAAATATATTAAATGTGATCATATTTAACAAAATTACATACCCAATAAGTGAAATTTTATCAATTTAACCCTGAATTCGAAGCGTTATTAAGGCTACCGGCGCATTGGCGGCGATATTAATAGATATATTTTCGAATCGACGAACGTACAGTAAACAATCCGCCGACGCCGCCAGTCATGGCCCTGTCACACTACAACGTTTCGCACCGGCGACCCGTCAGCGTTGAAAATAAAATTAAAGTGTCGAGTCTGTGTCTCTGTATGTGTCTCTGTCTGTGTCTGTGTCCGTGTCTCTGCCTGTGTCTGTGTCTCTGTGTCTGTCTCTGTATGTGTCTCTGTATGTGTCTCTGTATGTGTTTCTGTCTGTGTCTCTGTCTGTGTCTCTCTCTGTGTCTCTGTCTGTGTCTCTGTGTTTGTGTCTCTGTCTGTGTCTCTGTCTGTGTCTCTGTCTGTGTCTCTGTCTGTGTCTCTGTCTGTGTGTCTGTCTCTGTATGTGTCTCTGTATGTGTCTCTGTGTCTGTCTCTGTATGTGTCTGTGTCTCTGTCTGTGTCTGTCTCTGTATGTGTCTCTGTATGTGTTTCTGTCTGCGTCTCTGTGTCTCTGTGTGTGTTTCTGTCTGTGTCTCTGTGTGTGTCTCTGTCTGTGTCTCTGTATGTGTCTGTGTCTCTGTGTCTGTGTCTCTGTCTGTGTCTCCGTGCCTCTGTATGTGTCTCTGTGTCTGTCTCTGTATGTGTTTCTGTCTGTGTCTCTGTCCGTGTCTCTGTCTCTGTATCTGTATGTGTCTCCGTCTGTCTGTGTCTGTGCCTCTGTTTCTCTCTCTCTGAGACACAGAGACACACACACACCGACACACACACAGAGACACATAGACACACACACAGATACACAGAGACATGCACACATACACAGAGACACACACAGAGACACAAATACACACACATACACAGAGACACACACACAGACACAGACAGACAGAGACACAGAGACACACACAGAGGCACAGAGACACACACAGACACAGAGACACACACACAGACGCAGAGACACACACATACACATAGACACACACAGACAAAGAGACACACACAGAGACACATACCTAGACACAGACACATACACAGACAGAGACACATACACTCAGAGACACACATACACACACACAGACACAGACACATACACATACATAGTCAGACACAGAGACACAGACACATACAGAGACACATACAGGGACACAGCCACAGACAGAGAGACACAGACAGAGACACATACAGAGACACAGACACAGAGACACAGACACATACAGAGACAGACACTGACAGAGACACTGACAGAGACACAGACAGAGACACAGACAGAGACACTCAGACAGAGACACATACAGAGACATACACATACAGAGACATACACATACAGAGACATACACAGACAGAGACACAGACAGAGACACATACAGAGACAAACACAGACAGAGACACTGACAGAGACACAGACATAGAGACACAGACACAGACAGAGACACAGACAGAGTCTGACACAGAGACACAGACAGAGACGGAGACAGAGACACACACAGGCACAGACACGGAGACACAGACACAGAGAGACAGACAGAGACACAGACAGAGACACATAGACACAGACAGAGACAGACACAGAGACAGACAGAGACGTTTCGCCAAAAAAAGGACACACGTCGCCGCGCGTTGGAGAGAAACGTCGTAGTGTGACAGGGGTATATGGAACAAGACGTCAAGGCGGCGGCGGCGATTTGTTTACTTTACATTCGTCGATTTGACAATATTAATATCGGTTCGAATTTAGCCTTAATAACGGTTCGAATTTAGGGTTAAATTGATAAAATTTCCCTTATTGCGTATGTAATTCTGTTAAATATGATCGCATTCAATAGATTTGGCCCGAGTCGGTCCCTAACCTCGGCCTTATACCTGCTACTGGGTAGGGGTAGCTTACCCGACTTTTACCCCCCTGGGGTAGTCTTATCCCGGACACATGCATAGCCAGTTTTCGCCGCTACCCCTGAAATCCCTACTACCCCGAGAGGTAGGGCACTATCCCCGCGTCATGCATACGGGCCCTGATCACCACGCTCGCCCGCACAGTGCCCCTAAATAGACCTCACAATGTTTGCCAATACCGAACTTTAATTAATAATTCGGGGCTGCCTATAAGGAATAATTAATTAATGTATGAGATGGCTACTCTCAGAAAGTCATAAATTCAATTCAATATTTCACTCAGGATTATGGTAGTTACATAATTTATAAAAAAATTAATGTGAATAATATATAAGTAATAGTATGAATACTACCATACTAACTGATATCAAAATGTTGGTCTACATCCAGTAGGTTGTACCAATGCCTCAATATGGCAGACGTAAATCTGAGATCACTCTCTTCTATTTTCACAGGTCATAAAGCAGGCTCGCTGCTAATAAAATAGGCAACTCTTGTGACCTCTCATTTGTCTTCCCCTAATTCCAATTTAGTGGTGCCACGATATATTCAGGGGGATCCGGCAGACATTTATATTTGTGTACTATTACATTTCACTATATCAATGGTATTGACCAGACAAAATTTAGTTGAATGTTCTTATGTTTGTTTTGGAGGGTTTATGTCTTCACAACATTTAAAGTGGCATAGTCCGATGGCTTTGAGTTTCTGTCATTTTATTAGATAAATATAGTATGTTACTTTTGTTTGAAATAACTATAATTTGAAATGATTAACTTAACAGATATTTGAAGTGTAAATATGCAAAAATAATGTTGGTATGCCTGTCAAAACTCTGACCTCTCATAGGCTTCAATGGTAACAGGCTCTATTGAATTGGCTTAGTATGTTTTATATGCAGAAGCAAATGCTAAATAAGTACAACAGTATATAAGTTGGATGTGTAGGTTCAAATCTAGATAGGCGATTTGCTTTCGAAACTTTGGTGCTTTTATCTGCCTGTGCAGGTTAAAGGTCAAATCAGGTGCTAGACCGCCAGCACCATGACCCGATATCCCACTCAGTCACATTATCCTGACACTTAGCTAACCAGTCCTTGCCCTATTCTATTAATGGTTTGACTTGACCGGGGTTCGAACCAGTGTGTTCGAATCCCACGATCTACCAAAACGGGAGACGAGGCTCAACTCATTTGGCCATCCCGTTTGGTTTGTAGTCAGTAACTTGTGCTGCATGTGGTGTGGTGAACTGAGCAGCCGTTTGCTCTATATCAGCGGTACTAGCCCGATAACTAATCACAATTTACTTGAGTGCTTCGTGTTAGGGTTCTAGGAACATGTGAGGTCATATCAGGATGGGAACTGACTTGTGACGTTGTGCACTGATAGCTACTTTATAATTCTGTCCTAATGGGTGATTGTGCTGCAGGTACCATGATTCCATCTCCCACCCAGTAACAATACTAACAGCATCAAATGCAAATATCGAGTTTTGAATTCAAATCACTAAATATATATTGGATGGCAACATGCATATATTACCAAGTATCTAATCGGTTAAAAAAACACCATATTGAATTATGCGTAATACCATGATTAGAATCCACTATAAGTAAAATATTGTTGTGTTGAAATTGCATAAAGAATCGTTATTGATATAAGCACTGCTAAAAAGGAGTTCTGTTGTGGTACCATCAGGAGAAAAAAACTAGGAGACCAGGATACCAACATTAGTCTCAAGTGACCTCAAGCCTTACCCAATTAAAGTAGTCTGGTATTGGCATGTTAGTTATGGGCATTTCTGCATCATGGCATCTTCCAGTGATTCCCAGTTCTCCCACAGGTGGTGTATAGTACTAGGTCACCTCATGAGGATGTCATCAGACAGGCTACCAAAGCAGATCCTCTATTCTCAACTGTCTTCTGGCTACAGAAAGAGAGGGCGCCCCCGTCTCCGGTTCAAAGATACCATCAAGAGAAACCTGAAGCTGAGAGACATTAAGACCGACTCATGGATGCAACTCTCACAGCAGAGAGCTAAATGGAGAGCGGCAGTCAAGTAATGAAAGCAGTCTTTGTCGCATCGCGACCGACAGCATGATGATGATGATGATGATGATCCCAAGTGCCGTGCCAATCCAGCAATAATCTGTGTGTGGAGCCTTAAAATTCATAATTTTCAATCTGTTGGTGTGTTCTAAGTTGTTCACCAATTGAAATAAAATCTAAAGCAAAATAAAGCTTCATATTTCTTCTTTCTAATAGTACCATCCACATTAGGATATGACTTTGATCAGCTAAAGAAAACCAATGCTTTGTCAAGGCAATTTATATAGAAAATCACCTTTTGTTTCAACTAACATATATGCATGAAATTTTACACTGCTTCTTCAAAAGCTCTGGCACCCATTCACCAGAGCTAGCATCATCATGCTAATGGTATCATTTTGTTGCCAATACTACAGGCCATATAGTAATATTTTGTCCTTGAATAAATTCTTTGTCCATCTATTTTAAATTTTAATTTAAAATGTTCAATTAAACACCATTTCTGAACCAAATAATGAATAACTTAGGTTTTTACATGAAAATAAAGATTTTTTTTTCAAAAAGAGAAGAAGTTATCACGATTCTTAGCAATGCACGGCGTGAAGGCGCAAATGTGAGACAAAATAAATGTTGGCTTTACTTAATAATTTAATGCTAAACTTGTTATGCAATGTGCCAGTGTTGTCTGGTATTAATTAGTGTAAGGCTGACTGCTCCATAAACACCACCCATACACACACACACACATCCACACACAGGGTGTGAAAACATTTTTTTTTAAACATTCACATCTATCAAATTGTTTTGTATATAATGTAAACAGAAAGGCCATATTGAAGATAGTACAGTGTGAAAATGTATGCAATTATCTTGTATGGGTGCTTTTCTGTACCATTTTAAGCCTGCTACACCTTTATTTTTTCTCATCAATTTATATTTTACATATATGTAAACGGAAGATTTCCCGCTTTCATTTGCAACCAAAAAAATTTTAAAAATTCAAATATTAGATTTTAACTCTCATTGTGACACTTCTGGCCAGTTTTCAGGAAAGTGACCCATATATATAGCCTTGTTCACACGGGCAAAATGTGAAGCGACCTAGACAAGGCGAACTAAAGCAGTCGAATTAGCGCCCGTTCACACGGGCCGAGTTCGAAGTGTTTTGAAAGCGCGTCGCGTCCACACGGGCAGTGTGTGAATCGGTTTAAGGCGGAAGTGGATATGTGCGCATGACCGTTTTGACCAACAATAATGGCGGAACAAGTAGCGAGTGGTTTGGTTAGCGGGGTGTTTGGGCACCGTCGCCGTTCAAACATGCACCTAGTACAGGTAGCAGATGCACTAGATCGAAGCGATGCGGGAAGAGGAAATGTGGGGGACATAATAGGCGCTTCACAAAGAAGGATGGATGATTTGGATCGCCAACAGGAGGGAGAGCGTGGTTTGTTCTTCCTCCAGATAATGACCATGATGGCCCTACAACCCCCCGTCCTACGGGAAGTGTGGTCGAGACAAAGGTACGTCGTGACAACCATAATGCTGTCACGAAAGTGTGGGAGAATGTAACTACGGAGATCAAAGTTGTTGGTAATAAAAAATATGTTTGTTAAGATGTACACTCCTTTGTTACGACATACCATTGCCTGTTTGTGTAGGGAACAGTGACTGTGTTTTTTACCATGATTATCACCTAAGGCTTGTGCGCAAAACATGCCCACACTTGTACGTCGCATTACACAAGGCGACCTACATGAATCGGATTACTTCGTAGTACACTGTATTTTCTTTGTACAGTTATTTGCGATTGTGATGACAGTATTGTTGTGCGCGATATACTTGCCAACATTGTTCTATACTTTATGCCCGGTGTCGCAGTTTGAGCGGCGTGGCACTTTGACCAGGATGCCAGTGGTTGTAGATTTGTTTTGTCAAGTTTTGGTCAACTAGATTTTAAAGATTTCGCTTGGATCCCTAACCAAAAGGTTAATGCGGAAATGAATAGGCACCTTTACATGTACCCATTATTTAGGGGTTCGCCCATCCATCCAAGTTTAATTGCTATTTTCACAACTAGTCATAAAGTTGACTAAATGTTGCAGGTTATTTTATTGTACAATTTTTTTGCGAGCGTTCTGCAAGGTTGGCGACATTGTAATCGTATTATAACGCCACTTACACTAAGCGAATTAGATGTCAGTGTATTTGCAAAATGTTTAACGTTGTTGTTTTAAATAATTGTTTTTACCGCCTTCAGTGATCAGTAAAGTCCTGCGGCTTGAAAGGCGACTTACATGAGGCTAACTAGTTGGGACGTATTTTGTTTTCAGGTAATTTTTTGTATCGGTTGGTGGTAGGAGTAGTACAGGGGAAATTGTGAGGCGATTTATATGATCCGACTTACAATAATCGCACAAAATACGATTGAGTTCGTCATCACCTGCGGGCGCGATCGTAACGCGCATCCTGAAAGGCGACTTACATGATTCGAACTAGTTGGGACCTATTTTTTTTTGCACGTCATGTTTTGTATCGGTTGGTGGTAGCAGTAGTACAGGGGAAATTGTGAGGCGATTTATATGATCCGACTTACAATAATCGCACAAAATACGATTGAGTTCGTCATCACCTGCGGGCGCGATCGTAACGCGCATCCTGAAAGGCGACTTACATGATTCGAACTAGTTGGGACCTATTTTTTTTTGCACGTCATGTTTTGTATCGGTTGGTGGTAGCAGTAGTACAGGGGAAATTCATATAATTTGTTCCCTCTGCTTAGGTCACTAGTATTATGCCGCACATTGTAAGGGCATTTGGAAAATGATACATACACCATTGCAAAAACATATGACACTGTTTGGTGAAATATTGGTATCCCTTGAAGTGATTGTTTACTTACATTTTCTCCGCTCGTTCCTAGGTCTTCGCACTGGTGGCAAGAAATCGTTCTGGGCACGTTCGGGGACAAACAGTGGGTGGCAAATTTCCGCATGAGGAGGGCGACCTTTGAGCACGTGGTGCAGCAACTGAAGGGCCATATCATGCGGGTAGACACCAACATGCGAACGTGAGTTGATCTAGGTGTTTGTTGCACCAAACATAATGTACTTACCACATCGCTGCTTGTCTGCGCTCCCCCCATAGGTACTATATGGACTAATGGTCAACTTTAAGATTCGCTGAACTATTGGGCTCCGATTGCCTTTTTTTTCCCATTATTAATGAAGTTTATCCACTTTATACGCGGAAATGTGTACCCCAAGTATACAAGGTAGATTACATGGTGGGGTGGGTGGGGCACCGCATCTACAACTGCACATGGTAAGTTTTGTTTTGCGCGCACTGTCCATTTGGCGTATATTATAAGGTCTTTGTGTTTTGTAAATTCATTTCAGATGCATTCCAGTCGAGGTGCGGGTAGCGGTTACCGTGTGGCTGTTGGCAACAGGATCCGACTATCGCAGCATAGGTCACCTCTTTGGTATTGGCAAGTCGACATGCTGTGCCATTTTCCAGGAGACCTGCGCTGCCATAGTCCGAGTACTATTGCCCAAATATATACACATGCCTACGCCTGGCCGCCTCACCGAGATCATCGATGGTTTCGAGACCAAATTTGGATTCCCCAACTGCGGCGGCGTCATCGATGGAACCCACATCCCGATCATCGCGCCCCAGCGTCACCATACGGATTACCACAACCGGAAAGGATTTTACTCGATTGTGGCTCAAGTAATGTGTGACCACGAATACAAGGTAATGAACATAGCTGCGGGTTGGCCCGGTAGAGTCCATGACGCGCGAGTTTTGGTAAACTCCACTTTGTATGCGAAAGGTGAGGCTGGGGACCTGTTCGAGGAGAGGCCGCGCAGGCTGGGCAATGTTACTGTCCCTGTTGTGGTGCTTGGCGACCCCGCCTACCCACTCCGTCCCTGGCTATTGAAGCCGTTTGCTGATAGGGGTGATCTTTCCCCGCAGAAAACGAACTTCAACTATCGTCTCTCCCGTGCACGTATGACGATCGAGAATACCTTCGGCCGGTGTAAGGCCCGCTGGAGGATTCTCTCGCGTCGTACGGACATAAGGACAGAGGAGGTGACCAAAGTAGTCCTTGTGTGCTTTACATTGAACAATATCTGTGAAGTGCACAAGGAGGTTTTTGATGCGGAGTGGGACGGCGGGGCCTTTGAAGATCCACAACACTTCGCCCACGACAACGACTATGACAGAACTGGACATGAGGTGCGAGACGCCTTCATGGAGTATTTCAATTCGTGAATCAGGATTTAGTTCGCCTTACATAGTTCGTGTTAGCTAGTTCGCTTTACGTAGTACGCGCTTACATTTCATTGGAATACACAACCATGTCGGAGGCGTTTTAGCTTTGGAAGGAAGGGAAAAAAGATTTTCACAATTGTCGCTATCACATGACTGGATATATTAAGTGACCGTGTACGTACGAGTAAGTAGCCTCATGATTCATGGTTGTGTACTGTGGTGAATTATTGAACAAAATGAACAAGGGTTTGATTCGGGGAACTACTGTAAGAATTTATTAAAGTAGGAAAGGTAAAGGTCAAGGTATACATTGATTGTATGTTTGTCACCTGTTAAGTAAAAAAAAAGAAAAGAAATTACAGGAAACTGGTGTTCGGGCTGGAGTGTGCTGGCCCTGCTTGGGGGGTGACGAGGGTGATCCGTGTCACCCCATCGGTGGTGGCACTGCGGAACTGTTGTGTGCTTGCATGCGAAGGACTGTGCATGGCCACCAGGACTTGTAACATGCGCTCCTCGTGCTGGCGCTGTTCTACCTGCCGCACCCTCTCCCGGGCTGCTTCACGTTCCTCGCGAGCATCATCGCGCTCCTCCTTACCCTGGTCGCGAGATTCCTGCCGCTGTTCACGAGCAACCTCGCGACGATCGTCGAGCTGCTCGCGCCTCTCCTCCAGTGCGCGCATCTCGTCCATGCGCTTTTGCGCGAGCTGCTCCCGCCTTTCTTCCAGCGCGCGGTTCTCCTCCATTCGCCGTTGCTCCCGTTCGCTGGTGATGGTGGCCGACGCTTCCTGGGCAGCCACGAATTTTGTAAGGATGGTGTCGAGGAAGCGTTCTGTCTTCCCCGCCGCCTTTCCCTTTTTTCTGCGCACGCCTGCAATATACCCAAAACGAATATACAGAATAAACTTTTGGCGTTAAGCCTGAGCATTAGCATCAAGTAAATCGCATGCAGTAAATTGATTCAACCTTTGTGAATTTCCTGCGCAATAATCCGTATCAAAATGAAAAGCGATTCTGAGTTCCCAACATCATTTCCCGTACACTGGTTTCATTGGAAAATAGCTCTTAATATAGTGCGACTGCACATGTTTGTACCCTCACACATGTTGGTTTTTTAGTTTCTTGTATGTGCTACCAACTGTAAGGTCATATGAGCACAGCTAGCGATTTGTGGAGATCATAATACAATATACATAGGTGCGAAGGAAATTATTCTTGCTGTTTATATATTATGTTATTCTCATTAATGTTTGTTACGATTACCGCAACTTGGAGATGAAATATTAATGTTCCCGGAATTGAATATATGAACTAGGCATTCTTGTGATCGCAAACAATGTAGATTTAGCCCACGCAAACCTTACAATGACAACACAATGTTTGATTAACTGCCGTCAACGTGCCACCTAATTAGCCTGTAGTAAAAGTGGAGATGAAATATTTCTGTACAGTCGGATGTTTACAAAATAACGTATACACCATGGGTAACGTTTTGTGTCCTTTACTACAGCCTGGCCGTGGAAATTGTTACACATGTTACGCACCCCACATAAGGTGTTTAATAACACTATCATTGCTTAATTTAGGTGAACTCAGCTACAGCTTGTTTTGTGTATTTTGGGCTCCACACATGTTACAAAATACTTTGTAAATTTTAGCTTCTAGAAATATCCTTACCGGGCTGCGCTGCTTGGGTAGCTGGGGTGGCTTGGTTGGGCTGTGTGGCTGCTGCTTCCACTTCTTGTGTAGGCTCCACATTGGACAGTGCGGACGCCTCACTTTGTAGGTCCACCTCCAGGTCGACGAGGATCGATTGTTCCACCTCTTCCTCCGCGCCAACGACCAGCTCTTGTGTGTACGCGTCTGGATAAGAAAGTACAAATTATATTGTATGCTGTAAGATGAGATGTTAGTTGAAATATTGATGAAACAAAATGTGGTGATAACGTTTGCGTGAACTATTTCAATTTAGGCTTAAGCGGACTAAGGTAGTTCGCTTCGTTTAGTTCGACTCAGATTCGGCGTGTCAACGCGACGCTGAGCCGGATTAGGGGTGAATCGAATCATATGAATCGGTTTATAGAAAGCACTTGTGGAACTATTTTATATGAACACCTTTATGAAATTAGGTTTATAAATAATACTATAAACACCAGGGCTGTACTTTACGAGCAATTTTCTATATCACACTGCTAGGTTTCCACACACTTGTTTTCAACATGTATTTATATGGTTTGAGTGGGCAGGAGAAGATTTTGTGTTTCCAAAGTTATATATGCTTATTTTCGGGACACTACGGTGGGTCGCCTCGCTTAGTTCGGCTCACCTAGTTCGGTTCATGTAAAACAACTCTCCAGGTTGTATGTTTTATTAGAACCTTATTAAGCAGGTGATACTATAGAATATAATTTGTCACCCCTTGTCGGCGGCTTTCACAATATCACATGGATGAGATGCAACTATATGAAGGGTTACCGCTGCCTCCAATGGGCGTTTAACTATTAACACGTATGATTAAAACAAAGTTAAAATGGTAAAGGAGGCTTGGCCCTACCTCTATCAACATCTATTGAGAAGCTGTCTGAGTAGGCGACAGGCTCTGTGGTGGCACGGGTCCCGAGGACGGCATCCATCTCGTGGAAGTACCGGAACGTTTGTCGGTCCCTCCCGCTGCGGCTGGAAACAAATCGTACATTTGAGTTAACTGGAAACACTAATTGTGCACATATGTACAAACTTAACTTTGCATTTATATTGGGGGGGTTTCAAAAACATGTTTATATGAATAAACGCCTTCAGCTGGAAATGTAAATGTTACTACATATGATTTATGTTTGTGATTGTCTTTCATTCAGCATCCGTATCAATATTCGCAAGCCACCCCGTCTTATCACGGCGTTATCAGGTCGTTAGAACATTTTATAGAATGTATTGGCCCCGCCCCCTACCAACAATCCATACATACTCGTGTTCTCACGGCTTTATCAGGTCGTTAAAACATTGTATAGATTGTATTGCGACCGCCCCCCTACCTCTAATCCATACATAATGCTCTTATCAGGCCATTCTCACGCCCTTATCAAAAGTCGGCCCAATTAGCGTTTCACTACAGTGTATTCCCACAGTAGCACAAATTGTTTTTCTCACAAACAAACAGGGGGGGGGGGGGGGGGGAGCAGTAGAATGCAGTGTTTAGGATTTGTCGGTGACAATTTATTGAAGCAACCACAAAGTAGTGGACAGCATGGGAAGTTAGTTTTCGTAACAAACCAAACCTACTTACTTGTTGTGGTCTTTATCTTTTTTGTAGGCTTGTGTCAGACTTTTGATTTTTGTACGGCATGCCGTCGCGTTCCGCTCACCACGGCCGTCGCCGCAGATGCGTCCCAGTCGGGCGGCAATGCGGCGATAGATACTGATGTTACGCCCTGAGTTGTCCAAATCGTGCTGAATGGTGTCTTCAGCCCACAGGCTGATCAGGGAGAGAATCTCTTGATGCTCCCAATTGTCCTTGCGGTTGGGAGCATGGGCGGCGGCGGCGGAGCAGGACATAGTTGTTTGTGGAGCTTGTGGGATGGGTTCGGTGTTGGTTCTTTCAGGTCAACTCACGTTGTGCCAAGTTACCGGAAGACAACAAATAAATCGATCGACCGCGCATGCGTGTGACGTCATAAGTCGCTTCACACAATTCGGTTACGTCCACACGGGCAAAAATTATCCGCATCACACGAATCGATTCACGTAGACTACCTCCGCTAGGTAGTATACACGATCCGCATCACGTGAGTCGAATCAGCCCTAATCCGCCTCAGACGTGCGTTCACACGACAAATGTGAGGCGAACTAGGCAAGTCGCTTTCTACGAATCGATTTACATTTCCCGTGTGAACACGGCTTTAGTCACAATGAGAGTTAAAATCTAATATTTGAATTTAAAAAAAATTTTTCGTTGCAAATGAAAGCTGGAAATCTTCCCTTTACATATATGTAAAATATAAATTGATGAGAAAAAATAAAGGTGTAGTCCATGATTAAGCTATGTCTAATGGCAGTATAACATGTGTGGCTCAGATGTAACACATGTTTAGGACACCACACAGTCTGCTTAATAAAAATCTAAGCAGAATTAAATAATGTCAGGCTTAGAAGCATATTAATCATGGCATAATATACAGAAATATGTAGTGCTTATATTGATTTAATAAAAAGGAATTCCCAGCCATGCTTTATTCACTGAATAATAAGTGTACAATATTTGTGTGGCATCCAGACACCACTGGTTACATCTGTGACGGAAATTTGTAATGTTATTTCTGAAGACATCAAATACATTTTTTTTTCAAATTTAAGCATGCATACATGTTAATAAATACTTCCTTTTTGATTTGGGAACTGCTTTGTTTGATATATCAATGCAATACAATATGTTAGTAAGGATCCAACCATGTCCCATATTACAAATGGCTGACTGTAAAATGGTGTTTTTTGACTACAAAAACACTTCATAACTAAAAGGACCAAAGTTGCACCAGGTTATTTTATTTCCCTTATTTCTTACATCAAATCTGAACATGATTATGAAAAGCATGAGGAAAACAATAAATAGGAAGTTTTCTTATTGATGTTTTCTTATCCCATCCCACGCGGACCAGTTTTCAGGAGAGTGACCCATATGTCTTTTGTCAATGTGTCTAGGTGAATGAACAGTAGCTCAGTGTTAGTTTGGAATTCAAATGGATGTTTGTTATTTGTTTTGCGTCCTAGCAACATCTAGGGCCATATCAGGACGGGTACCGACCTGTGACAGTGCGCACTCACTGCGACTTTATAGTGCTGCCCAACTGAGAGACCAGGCCGTCGGCATCATCACCCGATATCCCACACAGTCACATTATCCTGATACTGAACTAACCCATCCTTGCTCTATCCTAGTAATGCTGAGTGCCAGACATGGTATTGACACATATCAACTTTATTATTGACACTACTCAGAGAGACACAACGCAATATATACAGTTATATGCAGGAGTCTCAGCTCTGGCTAGCTCCTAAACCGCCTATTTCTTTATTAAACAAAAAACGATGGCCAACTAGCCAATCGGTGGTGGTCAGGTGACCTCCTGCAACCTCACAGGCCTAGTGCCTACCTCACGCAGCCCACCCGCCCACCAAGCTGCTCAAGCAGCACCCACAAAAGCACTCCCACGCATGCACTGACCCATTGGATCCGTTCCATAATACCCCCATAATCCCAAACCAAAAATAGCACCCCGTAATAAATAGTCCCAATCCAGGTCATTATCGACCCTACACATGGCCTTGGCAAAAACACGACATGGCCTGAATTGGGGACATTTGGCATAGTTAATTTTTCCGACACTTGGTGGCGCGTCGGTACTAGTGGGCCTAAATGGCCATTGACAATGCATTGAGTTTGCTGGTACGGGCAGTGCAAAACGTTTATTTTATTCAAAATTAATAGAAATGCAGAACCCTAACCGTATAATTTTAATATAATCTATTTGTTGAATATGTTTTCTATATGTGTCTAAACTATGACCTTTGCATAACAAACACTATCAAAAAAGCAAACCATAAAATATGGCTACTGGCAAAACTAAGGTACTACATGACTGAAAGCATGGCAATCAAAATGGCTAGGGAAGCAACACAGCCATCACGCCTGGCCGCAGTCCTAAAGGGTCCGAGTGTGTTCTAGCACACGAGTGCAGTTTCTAAGGACAGGGTTTAGGTGAAAGGATGCTGTAACAAATAACAAAAATCTGAATGGAACGGGATCCTCTCCCACAAGCCTGCATGTCACCAAAGTAGATGTACATAGTAGGCTAAGGTATCATTACTCAGACTAGACAAAAAAAACTGGAAAATTACAAAAAAACTAACATAGGCTATTACTAACAACCAAAATTGCAGAAGGCTGACCCGAGCAGACACAGGTAAACACTCCTGGGCAAAGGAACAGATCAAGACAGCACCACAGCTGTCCAGCATTGAAAACAAGCACCCTGACAGGAGCTTATACGTTATGGGCAGAGTAAATACCTCGTCAATAAAAAAATAAATAAAAATATGTGTACCAAGCGGTTTGTCTCTAGGTGGTGTGGTTTTAGAGCTATTTCACTTCTTCTGTATGAATATAATTCAAGATTGCTCATGGCCATTGACAATGCATTAAGTTTGCGGTACACGCAGTGCAAACGTCTATTTATCAAAATTAATAGAAGTACAGAACCCTAACCATATAAATTTAATATAATCTAGTCGTTGAATATGTTTTCTATATGTGTTCCAAACAGTTTGTTTCTAGGTGGTGTGGTTTTAGAGATATTTCACTTGTTCTCTAGGAAGATTGCTCATAGCCATTGAGTTTGCAGTGTGACAGTGTGCCATTTAGGCCCACTAATTCAGTGGCGACGCCAACGGCAGGAATTTGAACTAAAAAATCGGATGTACCCCATTGGGCAGGAGCCCCTTTTATAAAATGTAAGCATGCACAATTACCATGTAAGCAATCAATAAAAACGTCCACAAAAATGTTTTTCATTCTTATCACCGAAATAGCCAGTTGCACACAATGTATACACAAGCCCTTCCGTTGGTGCCCTCACACTGTCCGTTTAATATTTCAAACCAGCTGCTACCACAGTCATCCGGTGGACCCCTCGACAATTAACGTTGATGTTTGTTGTTGTTGTTTTACGTCCTAGCAACATCTAAGGACAGATCAGGACGGGTCCCGACTTGTGACAGTGTGCACTCATGGCGACCTTATAGTACTGCCCCACTAGAAGACCAGGGCGCCAGCACCATGACCTGATATCCCACTCAGTCACATTATCCTGACACTGAGCCAACCAGTCCTTGCCCTATCCTAATAATGCCGAGCGCCAGGCTAGGAAGCAACAAGTATAAATTTTTAAGTCATTGGCTTGACTCGACCAGGGTTCGAATCCACGACCTACCAACACGGGAGACGGACGCTCTAACTCATGCGGCCATCCCGTCCTGCAACCTCACAGGCATAGTGCCTACCTCACACAGCCCACCCGCCCACCAAGCTGCTCAAGCAGCACCCACATAAGCACTCCCACGCATACACTGACCCATTGGATCCGTTCCATAATACCCCCATAATCCCGGGATTATTCATAGACATGTGTCATTGGTTAGACTCGGCTGGGATTCGAACTTCCGATCTTCCGCAAGGGAAGCCTGCACTCTACCAATTGGGCCACCATGCCTCGTGTAATCAGCCACATCCACATAGTCCATCGATATGCAGCACCTATAATTACCGGACACTGTTGACCATCACCGTTCTACTGCACTGATAACAACTGATACTACTGTCAACTTGATGTGGTGAAAGAGAGGTACTCTTCACTTAGTACATGTGTAGAAAGGTATTGTACTTTGAAACGATATCTAATCTACACAGTGCTAGTAGTACCAGTGGGTGCATAATACATGCACTATAGTGTTTAAGCTATGTAATGCTATGACTAAATCCTTGCACCTAGAGACCAATATTATTTTGTGTCAGACTTATTTTGCTAACTGCTGGAGAAATAATTAATTTAAATCCAACAGAAATGGAAACAATTAATATAGTTGCACAATTTGTTCTAATGGGGCGGAGGCGAGGGGAGGGGGGGGGGGAGAATTCATAGCTATATTGCCATTATTGGTAGGTCTATATGGCGTTTGGAGTACTCTTGGTGCAATTAAAAGGCAAAAGATTCCATGCAAGTTCTTAACCAATTCGACAGGACGACAAGAATCGTGGACGGACACAAATCTGCTTCAAGTCCAGTTGCTGTGAACTGTATTGTTTATCACATATTGTCAAATGTTCACTTTAAAAATAAAACTGATAAGCAGGAGAACTGTGACCCAACTGACTACTGAATCCTATTAAAACAGTGGTGTTGGTGAAGCTGATACCCGGTAAGCCTTATCAGACCAGGTTGGTTTCCAGAGTGAAAGCCGTGCATCATAGTGCATATATCTGGTATGGTACTTTGGTAGGGTTTTAGCTGGCTAAAACCTGTTCCAGCCACAATGATGGCTAAAACCGGCTAAAACTAGGTTTTAACCAATTTCTGACGGTTTTAGCCAACTAAAACTGACTATAGCCGGCTAAAACACCTCTTCAAAGCTAAAGTTGTACACCTTTCATATTACTCCTACCCCTCGCTATGACATCAAAAGGGGCACATAAGGTGTCTAAACTGTATTAGAAACACTTTTGAACAATTATTCTTATGGTTTTATCCACAGAGGAGAATATTTTTTTGTTTTAGCCGGGGCAGGTTTAACCATAGTTTTAACCAACATGTGGCTAAAACCCTGCAACCCTGATATCTGTTAATGCCGACCTGATAATGCATACATAATGCATTCTTTTAGACGTACTCTCTATAAGTTCAAACTCCAGGTAACCTGTTGCTAAGTTTTGTTCACCTGCCTCCCAAAATGTGCTTCCTGAGAAATCGATGGGTATAAAAATGTGAGAATGATTCTTTTTTTTAATGTGAAAATGTAATACATTTTTAAAAGCAGGAAAAGGATGTCAGATTCTGTATTCTGAGAAAAGCAACACTTTTTGCCCCCCCCCCCCGGATTGGTTATACAACCATAACAAAGATAATATAAGAACAGAGCCCTAAAAATCTGTCTAAGAGTAGACAAGCTGCACCCCACCTATGACATACACAAAAGAACCGAAGTGAAATTACTAGAAAATAGGAGAATAATTCATTTGAAAACATTAGCTTATAGCTATAGTCAAAACATTAAACTTCTAACAAAACCACAAAGGGCTACTAGAGCAAATAATGCGCCACTACTAAAGCAGACCAGAAGCCAAATAAAAGCTCATGAGAGAAGCATGCTGGAAATGGCTGCCAAGGTGTGGAATGCCCAAACGGTAAAGGAATGACAAATTCCTGACCTAAAAACTTACAAAAAATATCTGTGCAAAATATGGCTAGGAAACACCCAATAACCTGCACTGCAAAGGGGCATGTGATATGTCACGGCCCACCAGCGGGACGCCCAATGGAAGGTAACCATGCCAAAAGTAGCCAGATGACACACCACACAGCTAGGTAGAAGCCTATGATATGTAAATAGGAGTAGGCTAGTCTAGTAATAAGAGTAGACAAAATAAATACATATATACCAATAAAATAAAAAAAAACTAACATAGGCTATTAACCATACCAACCAATTATCTATCTGCTACTGAAATGCAGGCAATCAAATACCTTATCAGCAGCCACTGTGTGGTAAGATAACACCAACACTACAACTGGCCGGCATTGAAAACAAGCCTGGGTACCCGCGCTTATATGCTATGGACAGTATAAATACAGCCTCAATAATAAATAAATAAATAAATAAATAAATAAAAAAGAACAAAATAAGGCTGTTTTCAGGTTCTTAGTCCCATAGTTTGTTTGAATTCTCATCTTGGACCAGATATGTACTAACCGCTCGTGTAATTTATAAACAGAAATTACGAAGACAATCAGTGGTTCAGATTATTCAACGCCAAAAACCAGTTGTCAATAACCACTTAAAAATTACTCACACCCACTTCAACAATGAATGAAATGTGTATGTGGCTCCATCCATAAATCTTGCGGATAGAAAGGTCCCAGTCGAATGGCTCCATTGTGTGAGCTGAAACAATGGTCGGTGAAAGTTTGCCTACTAAAACGCAACCTTCATCCCCTGTCTTGATAGGCAGAGTGAGAGTCTATCAGAGAGTTAGATAGTAAGTTAAGGCCCTATCACACTGCGACGTATGGCGGCGGCGTGTGCGTAACGTGTCGAAATAATTTGAAAATTAAAAAAATAGGTCGAGATATGGCGACCTACACCGACCTATGCCAAGCGTACTCGACCTGTGCCCAACCTATGACGCTGTATGCCGACATGTTGGTCAAAATTTGCATAGGTTGGCATACACTAAGGCCAAAGGCTGTAGTGTGACAAACAGCCAACACGCTGGGCATACGCTCGCCGTACGCTCACAATACGCTAGGGGTACGCCAGCACATGCTAGAGGCACGTTAGACGTAAGCTAGGTGTATGCTATATACACCAGAGATACGCGGAGGACGCAGGTTCAACTTAGGCTAACCTATGCCGACCTACCCCTAACTTATGCGTAACCTATGGCGGCGTACGTCCAGCGTATGAGAAACGTATGAGCCACACGTCGGCATAGGTTTACAATTTTGAACATGCACAAATATTTTTTGGCAGCTCGACCTACGCCGACCTATGAAAAGCATATAGGACATATGCCCAACCTATGATGGCCTATGTCGACGTGTTGGTCGAAAAGCGCATACGTCGGCATACGCTAACGCCATAGGTAGTAGTGTGACAGCCCCTTACATCTCTGCCCCTGAGTCAGATTCCGCTAGGGGCGCTTCAGAAACAGTGTCATTGACATTGGTCAAATGTTCCTGCATTTTCACGATTCCGCCCTTGATTAAAGTACTTTTGCATTGGAATATTTTCATAAATGTTATATCACTGGAAAAAACATGAACTAATCTCACCGAAAATATACATTAAAATACCAAAATCAAAATACTTAGACAATAGAAAGCTGTTACAATGTTGCAAAGGTCACAGTTTATTACAATGGTGAATCCAGACTAAATTTAACAATTTAGATGACATTAGAAATGCCATAACTTTCTCCCCTATTAAGATATTTTCAAAATTACAACAGATTTGAGTTTGTCTCAGCAAGATCAGTTGAAAGAGCTTAAATGTATAATGTTTGTTGTGTTTTGAAATTTTAGCTGATCTACCTATGGGACAGCCTGAGGCCTGACTCGTACTTACAGTACTAGACTAACTACTAAACTGTCTGTTGTTTGTTTGTTGTTGTTTTACGTCCTAGCAACATCTAAGGTCATATCAGGACGGGTCCCGACTTGTGACAGTGCGCACTCATGGCTACTTTATAGTGCTGTCTCACTGACACTGGGAAACCAGGGCCGCGTTCAGGCTCCGTCTCGGAGGCGCCGAGGACGTCAGGCTAGTCTGAACGACAACAGCAGTTGGTCACCTCGAAAATGGCCGCCCCCATAGGCGACGGCCATTTGCAATGGACAAGCTGCGCTGTGATTGGCTGAAACGACTGGATACGGCGGCCATTTTCGAGACGCTTTTTGTCTCTACTATGAAAAGGGAGGCGTCGCCGAGACATCGCCGAGACGGACCCTGAATGCAAATAGACCAAAAAGCATCGCCGAGACGTCACCGAGGCGCCTCCAAAATGGACCCTGAACGCGGCCCTGGCCACCGGGACCATTCTCGATGTCGGACATCCGGGCACTTTTGGGGTTCACGGCGCGCGAAGGGTAAAACAAATGCTGCTCCCATAGAAACAACATTAGAACTACCCTATCTATCACAGTGATTTCTGCTTTTTGGTGCTTTGAAAGCAAATTTCTCTTGTTTCTATTAAATAGTTCAGATCTTTCTCTATAATTTCCTGTTCAGCTTTTTTTTTATCAGCCAATTGGAAGTTCTTGAATTTATTTGGCGAAAATAGTTTTTGAGGCCATGATCTGGTAAGGCTAACACTGGCACTGACACTCAGAATATCCCAACTTTCACTATTATCTCTGTTTTTAATACTTTCAGAGAAAATTGCTCTTAGGTTAAATTAAATACCTCAGATCTTCCTCTTCAATCGCGCATTGAGATATTTTTAATCGATTCGATGAAAGTTTTTAAATTTATTTTACAAAAATAAATGCTCCCCATAGACATAGCATTGCCGCAGCACATATCACGGCGTATTTTACCCTTCGTGGGCAAGTTTCCGGGGTTGTGACCTCATGCCGACATCGAGAATGACCTGGTATCCCACTCAGTCACATTATCCTGACACTGAGCACACCAGTCCTTGCCCTGTCCTAAAAATGCCGAGCGCCTGGCTAGGAAGGGACAAGCACCCATTTTCAAGTCATTGGTTTGACTCGACCAAGGTTCGAACCCACGACCCCATGATCTACCAGCACGGGAGACGGACTACTAAACTAGTACCGTGCAGTATAGTACTGTATCAATGTGAACACCGGGGAACAATGGCGCTATTCTAGCTACCAGCATAGCCACGTCCAAAAAACTCTGCATGCTGGTAGAACACACATTCCCACACCTCGGAGTTGAGTAAAATAGTTCCCTCATCCAAACTTACCGCCGCCTGCCCCGGTTACTAACACCACTCTTCCGTCAAAACGTAGCTGGTTCGCCATGTTGAATTCCTGAATGACCGTGAACTCTGACCTTTGGCCTTGCAGCTGATTCGCCGAGCGTGTCACAAAACAACATGGCGGCCACCGGTAAACACGTTAGGTTCTCGGCTCTTGCCTTTCTGGCGATTTTAGGGCAAGTTTCTTACGCGACACATGCCTTCGATGAATCTGTGGTTGAGAGTGCCATTGACGTCAAACCAGGCGGCGTTGAACACACTGTTGTGAAGAACATTGTAAGTATATCGTTAAAATAGTTGTCTAGGCATTACTAGTACAGCCCTTCACCGGGCTTCAGAAAATAGGCGTAACCTAAACACAAGTGTCAAATTTCTATTGGTTGATCGTTTTTACCAGAGTTAAGCTAAGATTCCATATATACGCGGTATGCGAATGCGGCAAAAAATAGAAAAGCATGTAAAGGCATAGTAGTGCTTCCATACATGCGAATGCAGCAAATGCCACACCAAATCTCAAAGCCATTATGATTATGAAGTAAACACTAAATGAAACAAAAAAGGAAGAAAAAGCACTTGAAGACAGGAAAAAAAACATCATTTTCAATGCAGCCGAGCAGACAGGTGAATCCCGAGAAGAGACGAAAGCAAATGACATCAATATGTTCAATAGCATTTTCAAGACTGTGTGTGACCAAGAGTGTGAAAACGAAGTCATCCAGGCACGTCGCCTGGGCAGGATCCATGACGATGGCTCTGCTAGACCTCTGCTCATCACTGTAAACTCCGAAAAAACAAAACACCAAGTGTTCAGTCAGATTTTTAAACTACGAGGCATCGACCAGTACAAGAATGTCAGTGTGGGCCATGATATGATGCAAAAAGAAAGAAAACAAACAAAACTCCTGGTAGAGGAAGCCAAAAAGAAAACAGCAGACATGGCATCGGACACTGAACTGGGAGAAGAGGCAAAAAACTGGGTATTCCGCGTCAGAGGACCGCCATTGGAACAAAAAATAGTGAAAGTGAGACCACGCAAACAGGTTTAGATGTCAGCCGAAGTAACATCAACTGTAACATCAGAAGTATGCAAGAAACAACTAAACCTAAACCATGTATAACACAAAAGTATCATTGGGGCCACAATCGTAACTCAAACTCGAACAAAAACAGAATCCATATCAGCACATCTCATAAAATTATCAATGGCCTGAGATGTATGTATACCAACGCAGATTCAATTATGAACAGGCGAGCCGAACTGGAAGCAAATATTGCAATTTACAACCCAGATATTATTGCAATTAGTGAAGTCATACCAAAAAATCCAAAAGACCCAGTCCAGCTATGTGAGATTGCCATAAATGGATTTGATATTTTCAGCAATATCGATGAGGAGAGAAGGGGTGTGTGCATATATATATAAATGCAACCTTAATGCAGTCCTCTAGATGTACTCCCATGTAACTCAACAGATGCCTAGATCCCTTCACACACGGATGCCTAGAGGCACGGGTGCATCGATACCTGGAGTGTGTTGCTACCCGGTTCCCCTGTGTTGCTAGTACGCGTGTGCCGGTGTCCCATGTCTGCTGCCCCATGCCCCGAATGTCGCCACACTCCCTCGCTGTCTTCGTTATGACCGTCTTCGTTACAACTGCTCAGGTCTCTGTCCACTGCCTCTAGGCATCAGTGCACCCGTGCCTCTTGGCATCTGTGAGTCTTTGGGTCTGTGCTTCTAGGCATCTGTGTGTGAAGGGAGCGGGACGTAGCTCAGGCGGTAGAGTGTCTACCTGTGGAGGTGACGGTCATCCAATCGATCCTGCTCAGTGGACCCATAAATTTGCAGTTTGGGCTATTCTCCAATGACCTTATGTTTGTCATCCAATAGCTGATAATCAAAATCAATGTGCTCTAGAGGCGTCGTTAAATAAAACAAGCTTTCCTTTACTTTTTAGAGGCGTAATTAAAGTTGCATAGTCCGGTGGTTTTGAGTTTCTGTCATTTTCTGAGATGATGGTTATAGTATATCTTACTTTAGTTTCAAGTCACTTTTGGATTAAATGGCTAACTTTGGATATATTTGAAGTTCAACCATGTCAAAGTAGTTTTGGCAAGAATGCCAAAACTCTGACACCATGGGCTTCAGAAGTAACAGATTATATTAATTAACCTAACATTCCCTTCTATGTGGCAACAAATGCTTAATAAGTGCATCAGTATGTAAGTTAGCTATGTAGGATCAAATCTAGATAAATGTTTTGGTTTTGAAAATGTGATGCCTTTATCGGACTATGCAGCTTTAAATAAAACAAGCTTTCCTTTATTTTGGGTTGTGGGTCGTGGGGTTGATTGTTTTTACATTGAATGTTTCGATTTATACCTCTCTTTCAATTAATTGAGTTCACTAATTAACTAAATACATGGATTGGATCCATGTTGTGTTAAGACATCCTGAAAGACTTGCACGTTGCACTTCTTGTATTCTGTGACTGTAAGTGCATCCTAACAAAATGTTTCTTTTCAGGGAGAATTTGAGTGCATATTCACCTATGTTTGCCAAGGAGGTACAAATGAGGTAAGCCTGCATATTAAATATTAAGAATCAATAGAACAGGGTTCGCACAATCTTAGAAAGGCCTTGAATTTGAAGGTGTCTCTGAAAAGGCCTTAAATTTGGAAAGACCATGACAAATTCAGCTATGCACAATAATGTAAATAATGATATTTTGACCCGCCTAGTCCGAACTGAGAGCACCAAAAGGAGGGAAGTCAAAGGATTGAAATTGACAGCTCCGCTGCTAATAAATAAATAAATATTTTAACAGATATTTACAAAACTGTCCTTTTCCCGACCCCTCCCTTTGCCGGTCTCTTTTAATTCCTACCTCCTACCCAACTTCCCTCTCCCTCCCTGTACCCTTCCTTACACCCCTCATATGAAAGTTTACATGTGCATATGTCAGAAATGAAAGAATCAGTTTAACATACACAACAAATTCAAACAAGATTTTATTGATTGCAGTTAAGCAATCAAGATTATGTATGACAAGAAAACCGTTAAAAAAAGTTTGGGTAATTAAAAAAATGGCATGATGTCTCATTTTCATTTTAGCAGCAAATCATACTAGGATAATTTTGATATATTTTGTGGGGTATATTAAATACATCTAGCACTGCTAACATACTTAACACACAGAGGCAGCAATAATTATTTAACGTGCTACCCAAAAAAAAGAAGAATTAATCATCACTATCATAATGCGGAAACCAAATATATGGTGTACAATTTCAGAGAATGGCCCAATATATAATGCTACACTCAAACTATTTTCGGTGCCATTAATGGTTGCATTCTGCCACAGGATATGACTATTTCGCTACTCGATCACACAAGTGCCTGGCCACAATATGTACACAATATGTTCACATTTACTTCAGGAATGGGACTTCGTCATGTCGGTCACTGAGGACCGTATGCACTTCTCGTGCACGGTGGAACGCGGTAATGGGAAGTCCTACCTGTTCTTCCAGTCCTTCAGCTTGCAGGTCAAGGGCGCGTCTGTCAGGGAGGCCTCAGCCTTTGTAAGTTTTCTTTGACAGTCACATGACCACCACAACTTTACTTGTTCACAACTGTCGTGATAGAATATCGCTAGTTATAGTTTGTATATCGGATAGAACGCAGGTTTCACGTGTGGAAGGTCGGGAGTTCGAATCCCGGCCGAATCAAACCAGTGTCT
Source organism: Branchipolynoe longqiensis (assembly GCA_030323885.1). Taxonomy (NCBI): domain Eukaryota; kingdom Metazoa; phylum Annelida; class Polychaeta; order Phyllodocida; family Polynoidae; genus Branchipolynoe; species Branchipolynoe longqiensis. The sequence continues at coordinate 3,466,930 of CM059188.1, forward strand.
TATGAAATTGCATGAATAATATTTGCATAAGTACAGTACTTTATATCTCACATAATTGTTTTTGACCAGACAGGATGGACGAATAAGTTGAACGTCTGTCTCCAGTTTTGGGAGGTCGGGGGATCCGAACCCATGGGTTTGTGGGTTCAAACCCTGGTCGAGTGGAACCTGGTCGAGTCAAACCAATGACATTGAAATTGATACTTGTCGCTTCCTAGCCAGGCGTTCAGCATTATTAGTATAGGGCAAGGACTGGTTGGCTCAGTGTCAGAATAATGTGATTGAGTGGAATATCGGGTCATGATGCTGGTGGTTTGATTTCCCAGTAGGCCAGGACTATAAAGTCGCCATGAGTGTGCACTGTCACAATCCGTACTCGTCCTGATATTGCTAGGATGTAAAACCCCAACAAACAAGCAAACTTATTCTATGCTCCAGCTTTGTTCAATCAAAACTGCAAGCTGCTGTAACCTCAGATATTGCTAGGATGTAAAACCCCCAATAACCCATGCCTTTTGTCTGCAGGCCGACTTGGCGACGTCACTCTCTACTTCCGAGTTCAGCATTGACTACAAAAACGGAAAAGGTATTTGTGAAGTCTTGTATTTTGTTTCTTTATCCAGTGAACATTTGAATGGAAAATGTTCTATGTACTTCCATTATGTCATCATCATGCTGTCGGTCGCGATGCGACAAAGACTGCTTTCATTACTTGACTGCCGCTCTCCATTTAGCTCTCTGCTGTGAGAGTTGCGTCCATGAGTCGGTCTTAATGTCTCTCAGCTTCAGGTTTCTCTTGATGGTATCCTTGAACCTGAGACGAGGGCGCCCTCTCTTTCTGTAACCAGAAGACAGTTGAGAATAGAGGATCTGCTTTGGTAGCCTGTCTGATGACATCCTCATGAGGTGTCCAGTTCACCGGAGATTCTTTTTGATCAGAAGATCTTCCATAGAGGGCAGCCCCGTCCGAGTATTTCCCTATTTGTCACTTTGTCCTTCCAGGTTAGCCTCATGATTGAACGCGGATGTCGCATCATGAAGGCATGCAGCTTTTTCACCTGTCATCTGTACACTGTCCAGGCCTCGGCTCCGTATAGTAGGGTGGATAGCACGATTGCACAGTAGATCTTGCCTTTGACCCGAATGGACACATGGTGGTTGTTCCAGAGTCTCTGGCGTAGTCGGCTGAAAGATGCGCTAGCCTTGGCCATCCTCCTCTGTATTTCAGCATCAATGCGGCCATCACTTGATATAGTGCTTCCGAGGTAGGTGAATTCCGGAACAGAGTTCAGCTTGTTTCCGTCAACCATGATCTCCTCCTCTCGGGTTCTTGTAGAGTTGGGTTGGTACAGCACCTCCGTCTTCTTGATGTTAATCTTCAGGCCGAACTTCTTTGATGCATCGGAGAAAGCGTGCACTATTTTCTGGATCTCTTCAGCAGAGTGGGCAACCAGTGCACTGTCATCTGCGAATAGTAGCTCTCTCACCAGTATCCGAGTAGTCTTGGTCTTCGCTCTGAAGTGTGCGACATTGAATAGGTCAGCGCTCTGTCTGGACTGTATATAGATGCCATCCCCCATGTCTCGGAAAGCCTCGTCGAGCATTGCTGATAGGAAGATGGAGAAGAGCGTGGGGGCCAGTACACAACCTTGCTTGACCCCATTGGTAACCCCGAACGATTCCGAGACTTCCCCTCCAACCCTAACTTTCGCCATCATTCCATTATGTACTTACATATTAACTTACAGATTAACTTTCAGATTAACTTACAGATCCTTGTCTGGCTGATCTAGGCCGATTGGGCCTCTGTCTAATGCCAAAAAATAACTTTTTTTTTTGCACACATATGGAACTACTCAGTTATTGTGAAATTATAAATCTGAATCTGTTAGAACATGTGTTGTGTACTAATATATCCATCATCATCATCATCATCATCATCATCATCAATCCCTTGACCACATGAGTCGTTGGTGACCGCAGATGACTTTACAAACAGTTTTCTCCAGTTTTCCGTTTCGTCGTTCTCCACTGCCCTCGGGGACCCGCCAGATATTTAGATTGTGCAATGAACCAAAGCCTTGTAGGACTAGTACTATGTTTCACGGGGTGTAGGCTACCCTCATGCAAATTCTTATGGCGTAAAATGTCTAGTTTTGTGATATGCATAGCTAAATCTGGCAATAAATACATTATGACAAAGTATTATGTAAGGATGAAAGATCTCCGCGATTTCGCGGATTTCCGGGATTTTTCAATCCCGCAGCACGATCAACGTATTGGCCCTATTAATATGTTGTTTTATGCTGCAGCACCATCAGCGTATACTACTCATACTTGCTTCAAATGGCGCAGCACTATCAGCATATACTACTAATAAGTGCTTCAAATGGCGCAGCAATATCAGCGTATACGACTCATACGTGCTTCAAATGCTGCAGCACTATCAGTGTATACCAATATGTATGAAACCTGACGTCCGGAAATCTTCCGCGATTCCCTGACAACGCTAAACTTATGGGAGAATATGGGCATTTCCGCTTTTTTTCCCGGAGACCACTTTCATCCCTGATATGAATAATGATACAGTTTATTTATGTGCATCAGCATTGTATACTGACTGGGGAAATGTACTATATATTTTTTTTTCATAAAGGATAAGTCTGAATAGTTAGACAGTTGGTCAATAGAAAACCTGAGCCTACACTTATACCGACCCAAGGAATTTTTAACCTTCCATACCATATAGACTATAACGTCGTCATGAGTGCCCACTGTCACAAGTCGGTACCCGTCCTGATATGACCTTAAATGTTGCCAGGACGTAAAACTCCAACAACCAACCAATCATCAAGGAAAGGAAATTTCAATTGCAGATAATTGGGTTTCCTCATTCCACTGCTCCTTGACATATAGAACACCAGGCTCAGATCTACTAACCTTCATTGACCAAATTGAAATGATAATAAAACATGTAAATAAAAGAAAATCACTCTTTCTGTGCAGTGATCTTAATATTGACCTAAAATATATTGATAAAGGGAAAAAAACATTTGTGGACATGATGTTCAGTGTAGGGCTCTATCCATTAATAGATAAACCAACTAGGATAACAGACCACAGTGCTACCCTAATTGACAATATATTCACTAATGAACTGGATAACAACATTGGTCGTAATGCGAAGCATTGCGCTTGATGTGTGGAGAGGAAGAGACCCTCCCCCCGCCTCCCCGGCCGTCGCGCAGCATTCTCACCTCGCGCGACGCCCGCCTCTCAGCTTTCTTCCTCCCCCTCCCCCCGGCTTTGCTTTCGCACCTCACCTGTCACTGCCCTCCCTTATAAGGCCGCCCGCCGGCCTCTCTCAGTCACTCGCCTTCCAGCCCTCCTCCACGCTGCCCGTTTTTCCTGTCTTGGCTCTCCACCACGCCGACTCCACCTCGGACCGCTGCAACACCTCAGGCCATCATGCCAGGACAAGGGAAAGGAAAGGGCCGCAAGGGCTCCCGGACGACCGCCCTGGCCACCCCGGGACCGTCCTCGCGACGGGACGATTCAACCTCCTCGGGCCCGGCATCCCCCTCGGCGCCCTCGGACCGAACCTCGGGCGCCGAGACCTCGGCGATCTTGGAGGCCCTCCAGCGTCTACAGACCGAGCAGCGCCAGACCGCCGCCCGCATGGATGCCCGTATGGACGCCCTGGAGGCCGGGGAGGCCCGGCCCCCGCCGGAGACGCTCTCACCTGCACCTAGACGCCAGGCCGCCTACACCACCGGGCCCGCCCCGGCACCTCGGGCGCGCGCCCCGGCCGGGGCCCGGCCCCCGCCGCCCCCTCAGGCGACCTTGCCGGGGGCAGCACACCCCATCTACGAGCGCTACCACCACCTCGCCAGCCGAGCCGCCCCCGCCCCCCCCTATGCCTGCTACGACGAGCCGAGCCAGCACACCCCAGCCTCCGCAGCGACGCCGTACGAGAAATACTGGCCTCCGCCGAGGCGCGGCACTCCGTGAGGCGCCAAGGCATTCCGAGGGACTATATCTTCCCCTCAGACCTAGTCGAGAGGGGGCCCGAGAGGAAGCCGGTGAAGAGGGGCGAGGCAACGAAAGACGAGTACAGCCTCGCCCTTCTCACCCTCATCGACCACCCCAACTTCCCAGCCCACTCCGTCCAGGGCCTACACCACCATCACCTCACCGTACTGAGGGACAACCTCCTCTACCCCTGGCCGACCGTCCGCCGCTACTCCGAGACGGTGTTTTCTTGGATAGCGGACGGCAGGCTCCCCCAGGGGTGGCACGACCCGGTCGCCCTCGACCTCCTGAGGGTGGAGACCCTCACCCTGCCCGCCCCTCAGGCCGCCCCGGCAGCAGCGGTCCTCCGAGGTGAGGACCCTCCCCGAGGCGCACACCTGCCCCGAGCTCAAGTCGACACCCGCACCGACCGCATACGATAGGCAGACCCACGGGGCCCCCTGCCCCGCCTGGAACCGCGACCCCGCCTCGTGCGATCGGGCCCCCGTCGGGGAGGCCCACGGCGAGGCGGGGGACAGGCGCCGGCACGTGTGCGCCAACGTGCGGCGCATGCTCACCATGCACAGCGAGGCCGGCTTTATGATAACAAGCCCGTGAGCGCCAGACCCCGGCCGCCTCGGCAGATTTTTGATCCGCCGGCCTCCCCCCGGCCGGCCCGGGGGGCCCTTCCTGGCGCCTCACCCTCACCACTGCCGACAGCCCCGCGACCTCCACCGACAACCCCCCAGCGACCACCGATCGAAGCGCCGCCCAGTCAGAGCCGGGGATCATCACCTCGCACCTCACGCCTCAGACCACAGCCCAGCCCAGCCTCACGAGGAACCCTCTTCCGATAGCCCAGCCGCCGACCTTCACGACACCGCCTTCCTCAACCCGCCCGACCCGACCCCGACCCCCACCCCACCCAGCCCTGAGGACTTCGCTGCCCCCCTGCTCGACCCTCGCCGGACCTCCTCACCGGATCTCTCCAAGGAGCCGGCCTCCTCGCTATTTGGCCGCCCGCTCCCTGTCGACGTAGGCCCCGGACACTCGCCGCCCACACAGGGAACCTGACCTCTGAGGCGGTCCGCGCACATGTGCCCCGCCTGGCCCCCCCTCGGGCGCGCCTCGAGCCCTCTCCTCCGTTTTGGTGGAGGGCTCCTCGGCGCCCCCTCCCCTCACATGAACTCTTACCTCTGCTCCGTATGAGCCCCTGTGATAGACTCTCTGTTCCTTTCTCTGCTCCTCATGAGCTTACCTTCCATGTACCTTCTTGCTCCTCCTGAGCCTTTACTGTACCTTGTTTACCCCCTCTGTTGCCAGAGGCGCCTCAATAAACGCCTCTGTTTTTTCCCACCCCAGCCTTGCCTTCTTCCTTTTCGCACATCGGTCGTAATGCGAAGCATTGCGCTTGATGTGTGGAGAGGAAGAGACCCTCCCCCCGCCTCCCCGGCCGTCGCGCAGCATTCTCACCTCGCGCGACGCCCGCCTCTCAGCTTTCTTCCTCCCCCTCCCCCCGGCTTTGCTTTCGCACCTCACCTGTCACCGCCCTCCTGCCCTCCCTTATAAGGCCGCCCGCCGGCCTCTCTCAGTCACTCGCCTTCCAGCCCTCCTCCACGCTGCCCGTTTTTCCTCCACCCACCCACCCATCTTTCTCCTCCTTTCTTCTCTTCCCTTTCAGCTGGTGGAGGGCTCCTCGGCGCCCCCTCCCCTCACATGAACTCTTACCTCTGCTCCGTATGAGCCCCTGTGATAGACTCTCTGTTCCTTTCTCTGCTCCTCATGAGCTTACCTTCCATGTACCTTCTTGCTCCTCCTGAGCCTTTACTGTACCTTGTTTACCCCCTCTGTTGCCAGAGGCGCCTCAATAAACGCCTCTGTTTTTTCCCACCCCCGCCTTGCCTTCTTCCTTTTCGCACATCAGCAGTGGATTACTTATAAGTGACATTACTGACCATTTACCTATATTTGCCATATGTAAATATTTAGATATGAATAGAACTTCTAATAAGAAATATACCCTTATGAGAAAATCGGATGAAAATTGTATTGCTGCATTGAAAAATGATATATTATTACACGATTGGAATGGTGTCATGGATACAAATGATGTAAATAGTGCTTATGATAATTTTATAAAAACGTTTGTCGACCTATACAATAAACATTGTCCGATCAAAAAAGTGTGCACTAAAGACTTCAGTAACAAAACAAAACCATGGATTACTAATGGTCTTCGTAATCCATGCAAAAAAAAGAACAACTTATACAGAAAGTATCTACGATGTAGAACAGAGTGCGGAAAACAAATATAAAACCTATAAAAATAAATTGACATCAATTCTAAGAGATAGAGAAAAAACGCTATTATAATAAGCTATTGGCTCAAGAAAGAAATAACATGAAAGGAACTTGGAAAATACTAAATACTGTTATAAGGAAAAGACAACAACATTCTCCTTACCCAAATAAGTTTAAGTCAAATGGAGAAACTATTACAAATAAAAAGGCCATAGCAAATGGTTTTAATGACCTCTTTGTCAATGTTGGCCACAATTTAGCCAAAGATATTAAAGCGCATAACAAAAATATAGATGTACTGGACTTTTTAAAAACAAAAAATCCTGAATCAATGTTTTTAGCAGGGCTAGAGGAGAATGAGATCATTAAAGTGGTCAATAATTGTAAGACCAAAAAGTCAACGGGTTATGATAACATAGATATGAGCATCATTAAACAAGTAATATATTACAGTGTCAAACCATTTACCCTATATGTAACAGCTCCTTTAAGAATGGAGCTTTTCCAAATAAAATAAAAGTCGCTAAAGTAATTCCTATATTTATAAAAGAAGATAACAGTGTTTTCACTAATTATAGCTCGTTATCATTTTTGCCACAGTTTTCAAAATATTAGAAAAACTGTTCAATAGTAGACTAGAAGCATTAATTGATAAACATGATACCTTGTGTAGCAGTCAATATGGTTTCAGATCTAAAATGTCTACATCATTGCCATTATTAGAACTGATAGAAGAAATTACCTCAGCTCTGGACAACAAAAAATGTACTATTGGTGTATTTATTGACCTTAAAAAAGCATTTGACGTGATTGACCATAATTTGTTAATAACAAAATTAAATCACTATGGTATCAGAGGCATTGCCAATAACTGGCTTACTAGTTATCTACAAAATAGACAACAATATGTAAATTTAGATGACGAGGACTCAGACTTAGCAAATGTGGAGTCCGTCAGGGCTCAATTCTGGGACCTAAGTTGTTCATTTGATATAAAAATGATATTTGTAATGTGTCATCGCTTCTTAAATTCATTCTATTTGCTGATGACACTACTATCTTTAGGTCAGGAATTGACCCAGTTCAACTTGGCAATGATATAAGCAAAGAACTTATTAAATTGAACATATGTTTGCAACAAACGAGTTATCACTTAATGTAGCAAAAACTAATTTCATGCTGTTTAGTAATTATAAAAAACAATCTAATGTTGCTGTGCGTATAAATAATACTGATATCGAAATGGGTTATGTCAGTAAATTTTTAGGGGTGCTAATAGATCATAACTTAATTGGAAAAAACATATTAGAATGATTAAATCTAAATTGTCCAAAACTATTGCAATTATGCACAAGGCAAAATATGTACTAAACAAAAATGCATGCTTAATATTGTATTATTCATTATTTCTGCCTTATGTATCGTATTGTTGTGAAGTATGGGGAAATGCATATAAAACAAATATGGAGTGTATTTATTTGCTCCAGAAGAAAGCGGTGAGAATTGTTTGCAACGTTGGATATCGAGAGCACAATATTAAACTGTTCTTTGATCTTCATGTATTAAAATTAATAGACTTGGTTAATATCAAATCAAGTATGAATTTACAATTCCAACAAAGGGCTACTGCCAACAAATCTAGTCTTTATTCAAAATAAGTTTAGATAGTAGCCATGATACAAGGCAAAGTAACAACCTAAGACAAGTATTTGCAAGAACAACTTTAAAGTCTCAATGTATATATCTATATGTGGTATAAAAATATGGAATTCACTTGACGGTAATATTAAATGTTCAAAAAACATCTATATGTTTCAACGAATGTATAAAAAGAAAATATTTAAGCTTTGCCAGATGGAAATACATAGTAGTCTAGTACATAAATATTGAGATGTAATTTACAGTATTGAGGGTAATGTTGATATGCTTTTAACTTTTATTTTTCTATTTATCATTTCTATGGTATAAGCAATGTATCTTGTGTTATTTTTAAATGGGGAAAGCACCTCATAAGTATTGTACTTCTGCTTTTTGATGTGACAAAATTATTATAATACACAGGTGATGTTCAATATGGTAGCCTGGATTTGGTCGTTATCTCCCCAGAGAGTGAACTGCCTGCCTGTACACCCACATACAATTTAAAGAAACCAAAAAACAATTTTAATATTTGTCGTATCTGTTAAATACTATCGTAGTCTGCACTGACCTCTCATAGTGATGATATCAGGGAGGCTAAGTGGTGTAATGGTTAGCACACTGGACCGGAATACAAGAGGCATGGATTTTAATTTGCTCTAGGTGCAATATTTCCCATTTTCATCCCCCCCCCATGACAATATCATACTGAGTAATGATATTTGTATATTTGCAGTGTCCCACCTTGATGGCTTCAAGTCTAAGCTCGTCAAGTTGGACGTGTATGCGACGAAGGAAAGTAAACATTCTGAGCTGTAGGCTCTCCTTGAGATGGCCTACATTGCCTTTCCTCGTTCTGATATGACCTTAGATGTTGTTAGGACGTAAAACAACACCAAACAAACAAATTGCCTTTGAGTGCATGCAATTGAAGTTGTTGCCCAGCTGTTGCGAATAAGACCTTTCCGTCATGCGTGAGTGTCTTTTGTGATGGATGTCAGGGTTCCCTCGGATCCTTAAAAAAGTCGTTATTTTGAAATAGTCAATTTTCAAAGCCTTAAAAAGGTCTTAAATTGGATTTGGCCACTAATATTTTTTCAAAATGTTTTACCAGCTATCTTTACAAAGCACACATGCCATATAGCTGATGTCTCGAAGTTGATGCTATAGTCTAAAGACTGTAATATACGGTTCACAAATGCATGCATTCTTTGAGAACTTTTGACATATTTCTGTTAATATTTAATTAAATATGTACGTTAGATTTGCCACAAAAATAGGTCTTAAATTTTATGAAAATTGATATTAAAAAGTCTTAAAACGGTCTTGAATGTGATTGGATGATAGCTACAGGGACCCTGGATGTATTTGAAATCGTATCTCGCAGTTTCATCATGAGTTATCCATCGCACGGCGCATGCGCCATAGAGAAAAGGCTAGATAAAAGATTCACCCCGACCCAGAGTAGGAGTGAATGACAACCATGCTTAATTTCGAGTGAAAACTGCTTCAGCATGAATTAACTGGAGGGAGGTGGTTCCAGTGTGCAGTGTATAAATCTATATTGGCACAGAGTTGATGAAATGGGCGAGAATGCAAAAGGACAATATGGCAACCACAGAATGCTCTCGCTTAGACTTTTAAAGTCTATTAAAGCACGTGTTTTATTGTATTCTTCATTTCAAAAGTAGCGGGTAAATATGAAGAGATATGTGAAGAAAATATTTTGCTTCTTTGATTAAAGTTGCATAGTCTGATGGTTTTGAATTTCTATCATGTTTCTGAGATAAATTTAAATAGCTAACTTTTGAGATATTTGAAGTGCAAACATGGCAAATTAGCTTTGGCAAGTATGCCAAAACTGACACCATAGTCATCTGCAGCAACAGGTTCTATTAAATTGACTCAATAGTCCCTTCTATACAGAAACAAATGCTTAATAAGTGCATCAGTGTCTAAGTTAAGCCGTGTTCACACGGGCAAAATCTAAAGCGATTTAGCGAAGGCGAATACTAGGAATCGAATTAGCGGCCTGTTCACACGGGCAGTACTTGGGGCCGGAAATCGATATCTGCGCATGAGCAAGTCCAGTCTGACCAGCGCCAGTTTTCGGTTAGGCGACGTCACCACGAGAGAGTGGGTTCGACCTAGATATGTATGTACTGAATCGTATTGGTTTGGAACGGTCAAAACTTCTGCTGGGCAGTGAAACCCTAAAAATAAATGATGAAAAAAATATCTGCACAGCTAGCAGTTTCATAGAGCAAATTTACTGGAAAGTCAACACACTCAGGTCTCGACTGTCACGTCCTTAATCCGCCTCAAGTATGTCGGTTGCGTTCACACTGGCAAAATAAATCGCTTCACAGAAATCGACTCACGTAATCGACCTCCACAAGTGGTTTACAGTATCCGCATCACAGAAATCGATTCAGCCCTAATTCGACTCAGATGCCCGTTCACACGCGAAATGTGCGTCGAACTAGGCAAGTCGATTTCTACGAATCGATTTACATTGCCCGTGTGAACACGGCTTTATAGATATGTAGAATGAAATCTAGATAATTATTTTGGTTTTGAAATTGTTATGCTTCATCGGACTGCAGCTTTATGTGCTCATTTCCTTAACCGATTATTCCGAAACTGTTTCTAATGGGTTGTTTAGCAGCCCTGGCTCAGGGCTGCGGGGTTAACTAAAACATAGTAGGAACCTTAACCAGTCACCTTGGTAATCCTTATCATAGTCTGCCATTAATGAAATTGTATAGAGCAGCTTCAAAGTGTAAGGAGTGATTATTGCGTTGGTCTGACCATATATATGTAAATATATGTGCTCTATAATAACATGGGAATATAAACAAGGACACTCTCCACACACAGTTCCATCCGTAACGGGTGCGCAACTAAGGACACCCGTATTAGTTCCTGCTCTAGCCGTTGGCGCCACTGGCGAGTGTTCATGGGCGCCTATTCACCCTATTCACGCGCGACCTAATTCGTCATCAGAACGAGGCTGAGTATTGGTCAATTTTCATGAAGATTGAGTGATGATCAGATGCATCTCAGTAGGCAATGTCAACAAAGTCACTCACCTTGGCTCCCAATCTTTTCCTAAATTCAAAATTGCATAACCTTCTTAATATAGATATATTTAGCAAATATATTTTAACCCTTTTAAAGCTTTTATTAATTTGTAATTACTAAGACTAGTTGTTTAACTGTGTTGCACAGATAACTACGCTGACAGTGCTGCATTACATGATATCACCATAACTATGCAGACTTGAAGTTGACAGTCACATTGTAGTTAAAGAATGGGAAAAATCACCATGCAAGCATCACCCAATCTTCGCGAAAATTGGCCAATAGATAGAAAACAGGTATGCAAAGATGAATATGTTACTTTCAAAGATGAATACCCTCAAATTTGAGTGATTTCGAGAGGTTTTGGTCGACAAAAAAGTTTTCACATAACTTTACATACAGCAGTGCCTCCACGACGCGTAAGTGCCCTCGGTCTGGTTTCAACATGGCCGCGGCGTGAATAGGGTGAATAGCGGTCACTATCAGCCGAAGATTATATATGGGGCATTCTATAAAACTGGGCACCACATATTTGGTTTCCACATTACGATGCTGATGATAATTTGTCTTTCTTTTATTGATTGCAAGTCAAATAATTATTGTATCGTCTGTGTATTAAGTATGTTAGCATTAGTACATTTATTGAAGCTATCCCAAGAAAGAAATTAAAAGTTTACTTATATAATTTTGTGCTAATGTGAAAAAGTGAAAATTTATATATTTACACTATGCATGTAGCCAAACTTGTTTTCAACTTATTTTTTCAACTTTTTTCTTGTAAGTCATAACCATGTCTGCTTGACAGTAATCAATAAAATCTTGTTTGACTATGGTGTATATGTTACAATTTAAGATCTAATTCAAAAAGTGAAATTAATTGTTTTCAACTCTGACATATGCACAACGTACAAACCCTCATAGGACATTGGATAAGGCTATTATTTGGAAGATTTTTTGCTATTATTTGGAAGGTTTTCACTTTTGGTTTCCATGTCACACTTTTGTGCCCAGTTTTAGAGAATGACCCATATGTATAATAGTGAATGTAATTCATGGTGAGAAATTATCCACCGCTTTCCTAAGATTTAACATATTTAAATGGCGAGTGAGGCATGAGGCCATCCGTGGTTAGCATGGTGGGAACCTGTTGAGGGCGCCACTAGCCATATTTCTTTTGGTTGATTGATTGGTGGTTGCTTTACGCCGTATTGGCAGCATAGGTCATATTCACGGCCACTGGTAGATTAGTTGATTAAGGGCAAATTTCAATCGCGGACAATTAGTCTTCCTCATTCCACTGCGCCTTACCCTATTCTAATATTTCTAGTAATGCAGACCGCCAGGCTAGGTAGCGACAAGTATGCATTTTTAAGTCATTAGTTTGACTCGGCCAGGGTTCGAATCCCATGACCTACCAATACGCTCAAGTCATTCGGCCAACGCGTCTGGTGTAATATGGAATGATTTACTGTGAATGGAAATGTTGTACAACCTCCATTCATTTCTACCCGTATAATTCTTATGCATCACACATATGTAGCTGAGTGAATGTATAGTTATATTTAAAAGCGGATTTGACTGTCAAGGCAGTATTATCATACTGTCCAACTTGGTTGATTTTTTGTTGTGGTGGGTGGGTAAATTTTGTTTGGAATCATTTTATTGGAATACCATGCTGTAATCTACGTGTATGTTGTGAAGTCATTCTGAAAGTTCAGGCAGGGAATGTTTTGGAATTTCCGTTAGGTGTATACCCAGAAAGTACTAGAGACCTAATTGTTGATTAAAAATAGAAAAAGTGGATTATGTCTCTAAAATATATATATCAGCGTCCGGCATGTTTGTCAGGCCCCTTTTTTTTTTAGCAATTAAAGGATAATACAACTAATATTAAGCTGGAAACGTCGGTTCTCATCTGATCACCGACATTTAGCTTGATTAATTGTTGATGGTTTAAAACCGTGTTAGCAACAAGGACGACCAGACGGGATGGCCGAATAAGTTAGAGTGTCCGTTTCCCGTGTTGGTAGACTGTGGGATCGTGGGTTCGAACCCTGGTCAAGTCAAACCAATGACTTAAAAATTGATACTTGTCGCTTCCTAGCCTGGCGCTCAGCATTAATAGGATAGGGCAAGGACTGGTGAGCTCAGTGTCAGGATAAAGTGACTGAGTGGCATATCAGGTCATGGTGCTGGTGGCCTGATTTCCCAGTGGGGCAGCACTATAAAAAGTCACCATGAGTGTGCACTGTCACAAGTCGGTACCCGTCCTGATATGACTTGTTGCTAGGACGTAAAACAACAAACAAACAAAAAGCAACAAGGACGATAGTCACGGCAAAAAGCAAGTGGTATCTATTGTATCAGTTTTGCCGTTATATTCACATACCTACATTGAAATTTACATGAAACTCCAAAATGGTCAGATCCACGTCAAATGATAGCAAACATCATCTCTGATACAATTTTGAAGTGGTTAGACTTGTCTCAACTGATAGTGAAATCTAACTCGCAAAGGATAGCCAAAATATTAAAGGAGGCGATATAGCCCAGGGCCCGTACACATGACGTGGTGTTAGCATCGCGTGGTGTTAAAAGTTAACACCGGGTAGCTATCATAACCTCGCGAAGTAGGTCATGCCGTATGTAGGGGCACCTAACTCCTTCATGTTAGCTAAACGTGTTATCGCTTCGATTTTTGGTTTAATTTGACCAAATTTCGGCGGCGGGGTTAATATCGGTTCGATTTATGGTTTAATTTGACCAAATTTCACTTATTTTGTATGTTACTCTGATAAATAAAATTGGTCAAAATAAACCCAAAATCAAAGCGATATTAACGCATCGGCGGACATTTGTTTTGTTTAGTCATTCGGCAATATGAATATCGCCGCCAATGTAGCGGCGGCGTTAATATCACTTCGATTTTGACCAAATTTCACTTTTTAATTATTTTATTCAGTTAAATATGATAGCATTGAATAGATTTGGGCCTAATCGACACCTAACACCGCCCTTAAACCTGCTATGGAACGGAGTTACCGTACCCTAGTTTACGGTCGTGGTGTTAGTGCTATCACTGAATCTTGCATGCGACTTTTCGCCGCTAAATGGGGGATTCCCGCCAAACACCGTTTTGGCTCTCTAACACCACGTCATGGATACGGCCCCAGTTGTTTTAGGAACATTTATTACTGAATAGAAGGAATACCAAGTTGGATATGTAGAAGAAAATTTAGGGAAGTGTTTTGGTTTACAAATATTGATGCTTTTAGGATATTGCTTTCTCTGCCTGAGGAATAGTAAGGTGACTCCAAAGTTGCTTCCAACACCAGCCATTCCCAGGTGTCGCAGTTTCCGCCGTCCGCCAGTCTCCGCGGTACGCATACACTCAAATGCATTGTCAATGGCCCTGAGCAATCTTCATACAGAAAAAGTGAAATATCTCTAAAACCACACCACCTAGAAACAAATCACTTGGTACACATATAGAAAACATCTTTACCAAAAAGATTATATTAAATTTATAAGGTTAGGGTTCTTGATTTCTGTTAATTTTGAATAAAACTAATGTTTTGCACTGCGCGTACCGTCAAACTCAAGGCATTGTCAATGGTCGTGAGCAATCTTCATACAGAAAATACAGAAAAAGTGAAATATCTCTAAAACCACACCACCTAGAAACAAATCGCGTGGTACACATATAGAAAACATCTTTACCAAAAACATTATATTAAATTTATGAGGTTAGTGACGATGCTGTTCGATTTTGGTACATGCGCAGAAGCGATGCGTACCGCGGAAACTGGCGGACGGCGGAAACTGCGACACCGGGTTATTCCACCAAGATTAGAATAGAAAAGACCTGTTGCCGCCCAGTCAGGTCACAGGTAACCTCCAGCAGGAGGTGGCTGGTAGCCGTGGGTGGAACAGTCCGCCATCAGGACTGTCCCAACTAGCGTGCTTCCAGCTGCCGATACATCTTATCGGCAAGGGTCAGTGCAGCTGACACCGTTATTGTGTGGTAGTGGGTCTCATAATGGACTACGACACTTTCATTGGACGATGTGGTTTTAAAACGGCAGATTTTCAATTTGAATTGTATGATCCACATCAATATGGATGGTCAGAGTGAGTAATATCCGTATGTGGTGTGTGACTACCAAACAGGCGTGATTGTAAACAAAGGCTGTGTAGTTGTTTGTACATAGAATCATAGCAGTATGCAATATGTATAAAGGAATTCGTGCATATAAGGGTGGTGGTGTAGAGGTTAGCTATTGTGTACTGGGAGCAATTATGGCATACATAATGCAGGGTTGCCAACCCTTATGCGCCCGTCACACCTTGCCGGACTGAGTACCGGAGACTACCGGACAAAGAATTGTCTAGTCCAGTGCTCTCCGGTACACAAAATGTATCGAAATGGAGCGGAATTGGGTCAATTGGCGCCGGGCGACCAGACATGTACCGTACATGTACCGGACGAGAACCGGACATGTAATGGATGGGTACCGGACAAAACGGACACCAATGGATGGGTACCGGACATGTACGGATGGGCACCGGACATGTACCGGACAAACCGGACACATCAGTTTGGCAGTGTCCGGTAGAAGTTTTGTGTATGTTCAAAACTTGTACCGGACACCACCGGATGGTTACCGAATATGTATCGGACATCACCGTACAGTACCGGACAGTGTCCGGTTCTCGTCCGGCTCCCCAGTCCGGCAAGGTGTGACTGGGCCTTTATGGTTTCACCATAAGGTGTACGTTATTTTATGTCCCATCATCACCTCGCCATAAGGTGTACGATATTTTATGTCTCATTCTCACCTTATGCCGTACAATACCATTAATATAGTAATATTATATAAATCTTATGGATTATTGCAGAGAACATATCAGTTGCCGATGATCCCCGACTGATTGTCAACCTATGAACATAATTGGCGATCTCGTTGAACCATTTTGGTTGCAAGGATTTTTTGGTGCAACACCTGCAACCTACTTAGTACTTGTGACCAAAATGGTCACCAGGAGGTCGGGGACCAGTGAGGGCCAAATAAATTATTTTGCGATCATCTGTGACCACCTGCTTTTGTTTTATTTTTGAGTCATAAGTGGTCGCAAGCCTGGTGTGACTGGGGTCTAAGCGCCCTGGGTTCAACACCAGGCTTAGTGCTGTGTAAAACCACACTGCGATTCACACATTTGCCTGCTACCATGTGAATCGCGCTTTCATCAATTTGCCTCAAACAGGACTATTGGTGGTCGGCTTTTATAGGTGATGATTGGTTATGAATGTGTGCTTTACTTCCCATGGTGCTCTGAATGTGTCCCAGCACATGCGCAGAGTGTGGGTGACCTGCATTACCTGGGCTGCGTTCAAGGTACGCTTCGGAGATGGCTCCGGAACGTCTTTTGTGCTTATTTGCGTTCAGTGTATGTCTCGGAGACGTCTCGCTTTTCAGGTAGGAGGCAAAACGCTCCTCGAAAATGGCTGCCGAATGCAGTGGTTTCAGCCAATCAGAGCTGTTCTTTTCAATTGTAAATGGCTTCCCCCTATGGAGGCTGCCATTCTCAAGCCAACTGACTGCTTTTGGCATTCAGACTAGCGCAATGTCCGGAATTTCTCCGAGGCGCACTCTGAACGCGGCCCTGGGTATGGGAGGCATGTGTGGAGGTATGAAGTGTGTAGGCATGTGTCCGAGATGAGAAATTTCCGATTTTCGGCGGATTCTTGATGTTTTTCTTGATCATTTAGGTCATTTGCCCTCATGTATAACACTGTCAGATTTACCGAAAATCAGATTTCTGCTTTGTTGTTGCTGGAGGCTCCTCTCATCCTATGTGTGTGTGCGCGCGCATGTACGTGTGTGAGGCAGATCGACAGAGCGTTCAGTGTACTTAGGCCTCAGTCACACTACGTCTTGCGGCCACATTGCAACCAAAAGCCAGTGACCTCCTTGCGACAAAAGCAAAAAAGGATGGGGAAAAAAGCAATGGTCGGTGATTGATCAGTGATCGGTTGCAAGCTTTGAAAATGGTTGGTGACCATTTTGGTCTCAGAGGTTTATAGTGCATCTGCAACCTCCTTGTGACAAAAATGTTCACTTGAAGATCGCCAACCATTTTGCGATTGTCTCTTTTTGATGATCGCAAACTGGTCACAAGCGATCACAAGCATAATGTGACTGGGATATTACTGGGCGACACGGGGGAACTCGCTAACTTAGAATTATATCATCTTTGTCATCAGTTCGGTCAGTTCCACAAAATCTGATGTTTACCAATTGTGGTCGAAAGAAGCTGGTCTCAGATGTATGTAGATATTTGTGTGGAATTTATTTTGTCTCCGAAACCACAAGCCGCACGCTGTTGTATCGAAGAGAGCTGATGGTAACTTGTGTCGCCTAGGCCCTGATTAGGGAACTCACAATATGGCATCACCTAGAATGTGATATGGATACCAGATCTGGGTATATGTCGAAATAAATCTTCCTCTTTGTACTTAAAATCTGCTGTTTTGTTGTAATTGTTAGTGAATTATTGGAGTTGTATGTGCTAGAATTACCTAATTGTGGCAGCACTATAAAGCGCAGGATCGCGCATTGTCACAACTCAGTATTCAACCTCATATGATCTCAGATGTTAGAATGTAAAAACCCTAATCCCAAACAGTCCAATGAATGCATCACATTTTCAAAACGTAGAAATTTATTTAGATTTCATCCTGCATATTCAACTTAAATACTGTTGCATTTATTGTGCATTTTATTGCTGCATAGAAGGGAATACTAAATCAATTTAATAAACGTTTCTACTGAAGCTTATCGTCTCACAAGTCTGACATGCTTGCCAAATTTAATTTGGTCGTATTTTCTCTTGAGACATTTCCAAAGTTAGCCATTTAAGCTAAAAGTCACATGAAACTAAAGTAGATTATAATGATTAATATGATGTATTTATCTTAGAAAATGACAGAAACTTAAAACAATCGGACTGCAACTTGAATCTCGAAAACAAATGTGTCAACCACCAGCCTCCCTACTCGAACCTCGGACATTGGGGGGGGGGGGGGGGGGGGGGGTGCTGGTGGTAGGGGGAGGGGTCACACCGCAGTTTATCTTTAACCCATCCAAGAGGTCACCATCTAACCCCGGTGTAAAGATTTCAAATTTCCCCCTGATTGAAGTTGCCCCACGGGAACTTGAAAACGTTTTCAAATTCATCCCATTTTTGGGGAATTTTCCTTATTTTTTTAAATTGTTCATGACACATATTAATACACAGACAATAGGATAATGGAATTATTACTAGTACAACAAAACATATTTCACCGTAATTATAACACAAAAAGTCTCCAAGATGACTAAGAAAAAAATATTATAGGTCTGAATTTTAAACCTTTTTTTAAACAATTTTAAATTCTCGGAGGGGGGAATTTGAGAATAGGGGGTGGAATCTGAAAACTGTTTTTAATTTCCCTCCCCGGGAATCTGAAAACGTTTTCAATTTCACGGGAGGGAAATTAAAAACGTTTTCAGATTCCCGGGGGGAACTTGGAAAGGGGGTAAATTGAAATCGTTATACCAGTCATGTGTCGCAGGCTCATAAAGTTGCATAGTCCCATGGTTCTGACTTTCTGTCATTTTTCTGGTTCTGAGATAAATATATTAAATTGCTTGTTATATAATCTACCTTACTTTAGTTTGAAGTATTTTTTTATTTTAAATGGCTAACCTTTGAGACAGTTGAAGTGCAAACATGTCAAATTAATTTTGGCAAGCACGGCAATTTCAAAGTCTGACACCAAAGGCTTATACAGTAACAGTAATTGAATTGAGTCAGTATTCCCTTCTAGGTGGCAACAAATGTTTAAAGTTGCATAGTCCGATCGCTTTGAGTTTCTGTTATTTTTCTGAAATCAATATATTAAATTGATTGTCATAATCTACCTCACTTTAATTTGAAGTAACTTGTTTTAAATGACTAACCTTTGAGATATTTGAAGCATGAAAGTGTCAAATTAATGTTGGCAAGCACGCCCAAACTCTGACACCATAGGCTTTAGCGTTAACAGGTTCTATTAAATTGACTCAATATTCCCTTCTGTGTGGCAACAAAATGCTTAATTAGCACATCAGTATCTAAGTTAGATATGTAGGATACAATCGAGATAATTGTTTTAGGTTTGAAAATGTAATGCTCCATCTGATAACAAGAGGTAGAACATGTCGGCTCAAAGCTAGTGTGATCGGCGCGAGATACTCTTGGGTGCTACGATGATATGGTCGTAATGCTCGCATTGCGTTTGATGCGAGGGAAGGAAGAGGCCCTCCCCCCCTGCCCCTCCTCCCTGTGCCCCCCGGCGTTCACACCTTCCCTGTCATCCCTCCCTCAGCGTTCTCCCACCTTGCCCTCTCACCCTGCCCCGCCGCTTTCTCACCTTCCCCGCCTGTAGCCTCCCCGCTCCTTCCCTTATAAGGCCGCCCACTGGCCTCCCTCAGTCACTCGCCTTCCAGCCGTCCTCCCTGCTCAACTTATTTTCTCTTGGCTCTCCACCTCGGACCTCTTCACAGCACCCTCGGGCCGATCTACACCATGCCTGGCAGCGGCAAAGGGAGAGGACGCCGAGGAGTCCGGAGGGCCGCCATGGGCACACCACAGGCTGCCTCACCTGCCCCCTCGGCCCCGGGCTCCCCCCCGGCGCCTCGCAACCGTCCCTCGGGCGAGTTTGCTGCGGGCGTCGACGCCAACACGGCCTCCATCCTAGAGGCACTGGGGCACATAGCAACACGCCTCGATGCCCTCGACTGCGGCACCTCCCGCGGCACCTCCCGCGGCACCTCCCGCGGCACCTACCGCGGCACCTCCCGCGGCACCCAGGAGACGACCCCGCCTGCGGCGAGCTCACCCACCGCCTCCGCCTCAGGCACCGCTCCCGGGGGCAGTGCATCCCCAGTACGAGCGCTACACCCGCCACACTTTCCAGACGCCGGCTCCCGTACCTCCCTACGACCAGGACGAAGCCGACCACACCCCGGCTTCCGCGTCCGACGCCGTGAGGGAGATCCTCGCGTCGGCCGAGGCGCAACATCGCGGGAGGAGGAAAGGCATCTCCCCCGACTACCTCTTCCCCTCCGACCTCGTCGAGAGAGGCCCCGAGCGGTAACCGGTCAAGCGGGGGGAGGCAACCAAGGACGAGTACAGCCTCGCCCTCCTCACCCTCCTTAGCCACCCTGCCTTCCCCGCGCACTCCCTCCCGGGCCTGAACCACCACGCCCTCACAGTTCTCCGCGACAACCTCCTCTACCCCTGGGCTACCGTCCGCCGCTACTCGGAGACCGTCTTCACCTGGATAGCGGACGGTAGACTCCCCCACGGGTGGCACAACCCGGTCGCGCTGAACATGGTGAGAATGGAGGTTCTCACCATGCCCGCCCCCCAGGCCGTACCGACAGCACCAGCCTCCCGAGACGCCGACCTTCCCCGAGGCGCACAGCAGCCCCGGAGCCAAGCCGACACCCGCCTCACCTACAACCGAGAGGCTCACGGGGGCTCCCTGCGCCGCCTGGAACCGCGAGCCCACCTCGTGCGATCGGGCCGCCGTCGGGGAGGCCCACGGCGAGGGGGGGGGGGCAGACACCGGCACATATGCGCCTACTGTGCTAACGTGAGGAGGATACTCACCATGCACAGCGAGGCCCTGTGCCTCACCAAACAAGCCGGTGAGCACCAGACCCCGGCCGCCTCGGCGGATTTTTGATCCACCGCCCCCCCCCCGGCCGGCCCGGGGGGCCATAACCGGCGCCTCACCTATACCTCTGCCGACAACCCCTTGACCACCACCGACAACCCCGTAACGACCACCGACCGAAACGCCACACGCCCAGAAAAAGCCACCGGCCCGCCGCCGGAAAGCTACCGGACCCGGACAGCAAGGAGCACCAACGGCTCCCCACACACCCGGCCCGAGCACGGGGCCCGAGGCGCCGAGCGCCACAGCCCTACCCGCTCCACCCACAGCACCCAGGACACAGCCGGGGACCATCACCCCGCGCCGCAGGCCCCAGACGCCGCCCACACCGCCTTCCTCAACCCCCCCGACCCTCCCCCGATCCCCACCCCCCCCAGCCCTGATGACTTCGCCGCCCCCCTCTCCGACCCTCGCCGCACCTCCTCCCCCACCCCCACCAACCACCACCTGCGCAGCCCCCCGGGAAGCGGGCCTCCCCAACTTTTGGCCGCCCGCATCCCAGTGCTGCCGACGTAGGCCCCAGACTCACCACGACACCCAGACCCTTCACCCCCCTCAGCCTCCGCCGAGGCCTCGCCCAAGCATGCCACCGCGCCGCGGTGCTCCTCGCTATCATGGCCCAGGCCCCTCGGACCTCAGAGGCGGCCCACGCCTCGTGCCCCGCCTCGCCCCCTCGGGCGCGCCTCAAGCCCTCTCCTCTGTCTTGGTGGAGGGCTCTTCGGCGCCCCTCGCCACGAACACTTAATGCTCCCCCATTTAGTCCTAAGATTTACCTTGTCGCTCCCTAAGGGCTTATTTACTGTTTATTGCTCTCACCGCATCTTTCCTTGTATATAGCCTATGTTCTTTCCCTGATGTTCTGAGGCGTTTCAATAAAGCGCCTTTTCTCCACCCCCGCCTTGCTTTCTTCCTTTTCGCGCATCGGTCGTAATGCTCGCATTGCGTTTGATGCGAGGGAAGGAAGAGGCCCTCCCCCACCTCCCCTGTCGCCGCCCGGCTTTCTCACCTTCCCTGTCATCCGCCCCTCAGCTTTCTCCCACCTCGTCCTCTCACCCTGCCCCGCCGGCTTTCTCACCTCCCCCGCCTTCTCGCCTCCCCGCTCCTTCCCTTATAAGGCCGCCCGCCGGCCTCCCTCAGCCACTCGCCTCCCAGCCGGCCTCCCTGCACAGCCTCTTTCTTCTCCACCCACCCACCCAACTCTCTCTCTCTCTGCTAGTGGAGGGCTCTTCGGCGCCCCTCGCCACAAACACTTAATGCTCCCCCGAGCTCATTTAGTCCTAAGATTTACCTTGTCGCTCCCTAAGGGCTTATTTACTGTTTATTGCTCTCACCGCATCTTTCCTTGTATATAGCCTATGTTCTTTCCCTGATGTTCTGAGGCGTTTCAATAAAGCGCCTTTTCTCCACCCCCGCCTTGCTTTCTTCCTTTTCGCGCATCATGGTACGATAGTATTACTACTATTGGTGTAATGGGGGACCTCTGACTTTTTAGTTCAAATTCCTGCCGTTCGCGTCACCACTGATCTAGTGGGCCTAAACTGCACACTGTCACACTGTAAACTCAATGGCTATGAGCAATCTACATACACAAGAAGTGAAATATCTCTAAAACCACACCAGCTAGAGACGAACCGCTTGGTACACATATAGAAAACATATTCAACGAATAGATTATATTAAATTCATAAGGTTAGGGTTCTGTATTTCTATTAATTTTGAATAAAATAGACGTTTTGCCCTGTGCGTACCGGTAAAGTCAATGCATTGTCAATGGCCGTGAGCAATCTTCGTACAGAAAAAGTTAAATATCTCTAAAACCACAACACCTAGAAACAAACTGATTGGAATATATATAGAAAACATGTTTACCAAAAAGATTATATTAAATTGATACGGTTAGGGTTCTGGATTTCCATAAATCTTGAATAAAATCGACGTTTTGCACTACGCGTACCGGTAAACTCAAAACATTGTCAATGCCCGTGTAGGCCCACTACTACCAACGCACCACCAAGTGTCAGAAAATGAACTACGCCACATGTCCCCCATTGTTTTAAAAAAGTGACGTATATTATATTCCGTTGTGATACTATGGTGTACATTATCCATATTTAGGTAGTTAATATGCTGTTGTGATAATTATATTCATGGGCATATGGCTGCACAGGTTCTACTGCTACTACTGTCAACATCGATTTGTAAAAGGTATGTGGACCAAATGTAAGATTAAATCAAACTTATGGTATAACTTCACAAATAACATAACTGAAAAGAGCTTAAAGTGGCTAGCTATGCGTCGTGTTGACGGGAACCATAGTCCGACAAATGCTCTCCAAGCACAACCTTGTTTATTTTTATGTTTAAAGAACCAAATATGTGTGGGGAGAGTAGGGGACCCACTTCACCACCAGAAGTGGGTCAGTTCTGAGGCTGGGACTAGCTGGCAGCTATTGTTTTTAAAATGGCTGGGTGAGTGGAGAGAAGGGAGAGTAAAACTGGGGTATTTTCAATCTTCTTTAGAGTAGTTCAATCAGGAAATATATTTCTGTAATGTAAAATATATGTTAGTACAATTACATTGCATAATTCAATGAGAAACACATATAGATGAATGTCTTTGTTGTTGTTGAATATATAAAAGGTTCTGGAGTGTATGGGGTTTGAACCCACACCACCAAACAACTTCAGATTACAAGTTCAACACTCTAACCACTAAGCCTGATATGACCTTAGATGTTGCTAGGACGTACACACACCTTGTATATGTGACGTCCTATACACAAATAGCCTGAACTGAGACTACTAATCATGTGTGGTCTCTGTGGCCTAGTGGTTAGAGTGTTGTACTTGTAATCTGAAGTTGTTTGGTGGTGTGGGTTCAAACCCCATACACTCCGAGACCTATTTACATTCAACAACAAAAAATGCTTTTCATCTATATGTGTTTCTCATTGAATTATGCAATGTAATTGTACTAACATATATTTGACATTAAAGCAAATATATTTCCTGTTTGAACTACTCTAAAGAAAATTGAAAATACCTCAGTTTTACCCTCCCTTCTCTCCACTGACCCAGCCATTGTCACAACAATCTATGTCACTCTACACCACCATGTGGAAAAGTTCAGTACTAAGCATGCACCACCCCTGTGGGACAAATCTGAACTATTCCGAGTTCGTTTGTTTTCCGGACGACGTATAGCTCGCCACTTTAACAACCATGTACAATAAAAACAAAGTGTCTAATTTATATGTAAATGCATGAAATAATGAAAATATACCGGTTTAGCGGTTAGTTTCTTGTTATAAATATTAGCGCCGTCCAACTTGACTGTCTCAGTAAGATCACGTGATCTGTGACGTCACTTGCAAATTCTCACTCTAGGATACAATCGATGAGTAATGTACAAGTCTCAATAAATACATAAAATGTCATCCAAAGAAGCACGTCAATTGGGATTATTAGTGCTAGTTCATGTAATTCAGAGTGAAGGATTTTTTGTTTGGGTTCTACGTCCTGGCAGCATCTAAGGTCATATCCGGACGGGTACTGACTTGTGACAGTGTGCACTCATGCCGATTTTGGTAGATCATGGGACTAGAACCCATGTGTTATGGGTTCGAACCATGGTCGAGTCAAACTAATGACTTCAAAATTGATACTTTTCGCTTCCTAGCCAGGCATTTGGAATTATTAGGATAGGGCAATGACTGGTTGGTTCAGCGTCAGGATAATGTGACTTAGTGGGCTATCAGGTCATGGTGCTGGTGGCCTTGTTTTTCAGTGAGGCAGCACTATAAAATCACCATGAGTGTGCAATCACAAGTCGGTACCCGTCCTGATATGATCTTAGACATAAAACTCCAACAACCAACCAACTACCCAAGCCGGCTTTATAGTGCGGCCCCACTGGAAGAGTGAGGGAAGATACAAAGGATTAGAACAAGCTGGATAGAACCGGCTATCACCTGACCAAGAATTATGACACGTTTTCAGGCCAGTAAGTGAATAACACACAAAGACTGGACGTAAATTGTTCGCACATTTCCCACATTCATTCTCCTGTAATGATGAAATAATTAACCCAAACAAATAACTCGAAAATGACACATGCTCAATTATCCATTCGTTTATTCACTCGGAAATAAATAATCTACGAAACTAAATAATTAAACACACATTGGCAGTCTGAGCAAAAAGACATGTATAACAAAAAGGGGGCCCCTTCTCTGGGGAGTCACGTGGTATGAAGTAGAACGGCAATCGATGACGTCACGCGTACCCTACTTGTGTATAATCACATACAACAGCGTAGTGGCCTCATAGTTAAAGGGTCTAGGTATGGAATGAACTTGTCAGTTATGTATTCTGATTAAAGTTGCATAGTCCGATGGTTTTGAGTTTCTGTCACTTTTCTGAGATACATATGTTAAATTTATTGTTGTAATCTACTTTACTTTAGTTCAAAGTAACTTTTATTTCTAATGTCTAAATTCGGATATTTTTGACGTACAAACATTCAAAATTAATTTTGGCATACATGCCAAAACTCTGACACCATAGGCTTAGGCTTCGGCAGTAACATATTCTATTAAATTGACTCTGCATTGCCTTCTATGCAGCAACAAATGCTTACTAAGTGCATCAGTATCTAAGTTAGATATGTAGGATCACATCTAGGTAACGCTTTTATCGGACTACACAACTTTAACCAGGGACGGAAGGCCTCCATCATGTCGCTTATTACTGCTATTTTTTTAATCATCAACGACTAACTATTACATAATGACAGGAGTGGGACTGCGTGGTTAGTCAGTCAGCTATTGGTGTTGGTTGGTCAATGTCTGCCATTGGTTGGTCAGAATTTCCTAGACAAGGAGCAGATTTCCACTAAACGCGGAAAACCCCTCTCAGCACTGTCAGGGAACCGTGGGAAAATCACCACGTCAGGTTTCATCCAGTACTCTCCAAGCATAGTCTTTACACCATGCCTATGACCGATCATTACATACTCTGGTTGGAATGTTCTATTGTCAGTGTTTTGGCCTTATTATCGCCCAACTCGCCATCAATCCCCCCCCCCCCCCCCACCTTGCAATAGGCATACCACTTTCATCTCTGATTAACACTCCCCAATAGTGTGTAGCCTATGGCCAGTATCATTTAGGTGGCAGAACATAGGCCATGTATTCAGTTCCAGACCCAATTCCTTTTACACATCCATATTACAAATATAACAACCCATTGGTATCTATTTGAATATCAAACTACCAGGAAGAGATTCATCCTCTAAACACACTTAAAAGAAGACACCACAAGCAATTACTACAAAGTTGACAACAAGTAAAACAGAAATTGCACTTCTGGTTGGTTACCGACATGTTTGGTCATGTAAACAAAGAAGTGACAGACAAATCTGGACAGCATTTGTCAGCGTTTAAAACGGGCCATCCCAGACCACATCAGTCGCCTTTAACGTGAAATATTTGCATTGTTTTAAAACACATGAAATAGTTTACCTACATGGAGAGCATCTTCACCTGGTTGTTATGTATTTAATACAGTGGGTTAAGAGGGATGGGGGTTCCATTCCAAACCCCAGTAGATTCAGCTTCACAGGTTAAATTGAATACTTATGTACAGCCTGAATTATTTGTTTACACACGGTGGCGGGGGTTGGGGCAATAATACAGACTTATTTTTTAAAAACCAGATAGCCCTACAAAACCAATGCCAATAACAGATAAAGGAGAGGAGATCAGCACGGACATGCCATCTACGTAGTTGCCATTCTCCATCTGCCAGTAAGAGGTATTTTAGAATATTAATACTTAAGGTTATTTCGATCAAAAGATAACATTCATTTTTCAAATTTGATTGTGAAGAAAAACACCCTATACATAAGCTTTGCAGTACATTATATATATACCCTAATACACAGAAATCCGTGACTTTATAATCACACATTGAAACCGCTAGATGGTAGTTCCGTGCCGACACCCTCTGGCAGTGGTTTCTTTTTATATAGAATGCCACACCCCGAGTATCTGCTGCATACATCTCTAGATAGATGCGTGTTGCTACACCTGAATCTGGTGAGTCGCTTTCCCGCCCAAGTCTCGTCGCCTTTACGTCTTCTCTCGGTCTCTCATAGTGTGGCTGATTCATGCACCGACTGGTAGATTAACCAGACTTTGGTCAGCACCTCGACAGTCGGGCACCGTCTTGGAGGATTATCGGCTTGGTTAAAGCAGCATTATTCGATGATTTAAAGGTCTAGTCAGATTTGTTAGGCACATGTTGGTCACTATGATCTACCTGACTCTAGTTTGAGCTAACTTTGATTATGAATGCCTAACATTTGAAGTGAAAACATGCTAAATTAAGTTTGGCATGCCGGTTGAAATTCTGGACACAATAGCTTCAACAGTAAGAGATTATGTTAAAGCTGCAGAGTCCGATGAAATCATCAAATTTTCAAAACCAAAACAATGATCTAAATTTGATTCTACATATCTAGCTTAGATACTGATGCACTTATTAAACATTTGTTGCCACACAGAAGGGAATAGTGAGGCAATTGAATAGATCATGTTACTGCAGAATGCTATGTTGTAGAGTTTTGGCAAGCTTGCCAAAATTAATTTTGCCTGGTTGCACTTCAAATATCTCAAAAGTTAGCCACTTAAAATAAAAGTTACTTCAAGCTAAAGTGAGGTACATTATAACGATCAACCTAATGTATTTATCTCAGAAAATTTCTGAAACTCAAAACCATCGGACTATGCAACTTTAAATTGACTTAGCATTCCCGTATATGTAGCAATAGATGTTTAATAAGTGCCCCAATAGGCAAATCTAAGTTGGATAAATAGGATCAAATTTAGGTAAGAGTTTTAGCTTTTTTTTTAAAAAGTGTTCATTGGATTATGCAGCTTTAAGGGCTTGCATTACAATATTAACTTCTAGTCGCACTCAGATTAGCCACTTGATAGATAGGTTGTGAACTATGCTCAACAAATAATGTATTTACCTGGGCTTTTTACTTCCTGTCAATTTTGTTTGTTTGGTGGTAGCTACCTGTCTTATATATTACAGATGAAAACTGGTCTAACACACACCACTCTTGCGTTCCATATTGGCTCCCATGGTTTATTGTCGTTAATAAAAGGAAGGTTAATATATATATGTGCGTGTAATTTATATGTGGGCTATTTGTAATCAGAGAAAACTCTTTCTTTGTGGGGGTTGGGGAGGGGGGGGGGGGTAGTGCGTGACGTCATCGTAAACCCATGACACCTTTTTGTCACAAAGTCCACATCCATATGTACACCTTGATTATAAATATATACACATATTTGGGGATGTACACGCATGAAAGGTATCGCATTTCCGATTAATGAGGTCATTAATGAGACCGACAATCACCATGATTACGATGCATGATGACGTTTGCGTAAGTCCTAAGGTGTAGCCCGTGTGGACATTTACGTCACACATATATACATTCATTACATGTATGTCTCACAATGGAGGTTTTATATACATTATTCATTACTGAGGTCTCACAATGAAGGGTTTGTTTATACGCACATCCATTATGTAGACCTTACAATGGAGGTCTTATATAAAGACATTCATTGCATAGGTCTCACAATTATGGTTTTATATACAGATTCATTATGTAGGTCTCAGGAAGGAATTTTTATACATACATTCATAACAAAGGTGTCGCAATGAAGACTTTATATATACATGCATTATGTAGGTCTCACAATGAAAGTCGTGTATATTCCTTCATTGTAAAGGTCTCACAATGAAGGTCTTATATATACATACATTATGTAGGTCCCACAATGAAAGTCATAATACTTTCATTGTAAATGTCTCACAATGAAGGCTTTATATATAGATGCATTATGTAGGTCTCACAAATGAAAGTCTTATATACACATATATTATGAAGGTCTCACAATGAAAGTTATGTATATATATATACATTCATACATTCATCGCAAAGGTCTCACAATGAAGGCTTTATATATACATGCATTTTCTAGGTCTCACAATGAAGGTTATGTATATACATCCATAGTAAAGGTCTTACAATAAAGGTATTATATACACATTCATTAAAGGGACCAGCTATAGCTCGCTGGGACACTGTGCGTACTCCGACAAATGCTCTCCAAGCACAACTTTGTTTAGTTTTTATGTTTAAATGAACCAAGTATGTGTGGGGAGAGAAGCATTTGCTGGCAGCTGTTGTTTTAAAAATGGCTGGGTGAGTGGAGATAAGGGAGAGTAAAACTGGGGTATTTTCAATCTTCTTTAGAGTAGTTCAATCAGGAAATATATTTGTGTAATGTAAAATATATGTTAGTACAATTACAATGCATAATTCAATGAGAAACAGAAAAAATGAAAAAGTTTTTGTTGTTGATGAATGTAAAAAGTGTTCTGCTGTGGATGGGGTTTGAACCCACACCACCAAACAACTTCAGATTACAAGTTCAACACTCTAACCACTAGGCCACAGAGACCCCACATAATTAGTAGTCTCACTTCAGGGTATTTGTGTATAGGACATCACATATAAAAGGTTTGTACGTACGTACGTACGTATGCGCACATATATTTACATGTATTTACGCATGTATGTATGTATACAGACATATGTATGTATGTACATACATACGTATGTACATACATACATACGTATGTACGTACGTATGTACGTACGTATGTATGTACATATGCACATATGTATGTATGTATGTATGTACATATGTATGTATGTATGTACATGTGTATGTATGTATGTACATATGTACGTACATACATATGTACGTATGTACGTACATATGTATGTGCGTACATACGTACGTACGTTTTTTGTGTGTTGTTTTACATCCTAGCAACATCTAAGGTCATATCAGGACAGGTACCGACTTGTGACAGTGTGCGCGCATGGCAACTCTATAGTGCTGCCCCACTGGAATACCATGCCACCAGTACCATGACCTGATATCCCACTCAGTCACATTATCATGACACTGAGCCAACCAGTCCTTGTCCTATCCTAATAATGCCGAGCGCCAGACTAGGAAGCAACAAGTATCAATTTTAAAGTCATTGGTTTGACTCGACCAGGATTCGAGTTAGAGCATCCGTCTCCCGTGTTGTTAGATCGTGGGGTTGTGAGTTTGATTAGAATTTGTTTGGTTGTGTGGGTTCAAACCCCCTCCACAGCAGGACTTTTTTTTATATTCAACAACAAAAAAACTTTTTCATCTATATCTGTTTCTCATTGAATTATGCAATGTAATTGTACTAACATATATTTCACATTACACAAATATATTTCCTCAAGGTTAGGGTTCTGGATTTCTATTAATTTTGAATAAAACTAACGTTTCGCACTGCGCGTTCCAGCAAACTCAATGCCAATTACCCTCATCTAGGTCACTCTCCTGTACACCACCAAGTGGAAAGGTTCAGTACTAAGCATGCACCACCCCTGTGGCACACATCTGAACTATTTCCGAGTTCGTTTGTTTTCCACGCGGCGGATAGCTGGCCGCTTTAAGTAGGTCTTGCAATGGAGATATTATACACACTTTCATAACAAAGATCTCACAATGAAGAATTTATACATACATTCATTATGTAGGGATCATAATGAAGGTTACATATATGCATTCATTGTATAGGTCTCACACTAAAAGTTGTATATACACATTCATAATCTAGGGTTCATAATGCAGAAGTTATACATACATTCATAACAGAGGTCTCCCAATGAAGGTTTTATGTATACATCCATTATGTAGGTCTCACAATGGAAGGCTTAGGGCCTATATCAACATCATTTTATAGGTCTCACAATGAAGGTTATATATCTATCTACATATGCATTCATTATGTAGGTCTCACAATGAAATGTTGATATATGCATCCATTATGTAGGTCTCACAATGAAAATCATTATATATACATTCAGTATGTGGCTTATAATGAACGATCTACATAGATAAGTTCATTATAAGTGTGTCAAAATGAATATATATACACATAATACACTGATCTTGCAATTAAAGTATTATATATCAAACATTACGTAGGTCTTACAATACAGTTATGAAATATCCATCCATTTCGTAGCTCCTGTAATGAAAGCATTGCGTATATATATACAGCCTTAGCACAGGTCTCACAATGCAAATATTTACAATAGGGAGGTCAACAATGGAGGTTTTAAATACACAACCATCATCATATACATCTCACAATGAATGTGTAATATATATTCTTTCATTATTTAGGTATCACAATGAAAGTACTATATATATACTTCCTTCTTATAGATGGTGGTATTACATGCATCCAATTCACTGGGGCGATACCTTATTAATCACAACTGACCCTTATGTTAGTGTGTTATCTTTATCATTCCACCACACTATTATTAAAGAAAATCTTAGACACGATCCTTTGTAGATGTAATATATTTTTATAGATACATTATACACGGACAAAAACTGGAATTACATAGTTTTCGCATTAATTAGTATAATATGTGGGTACTGAGATAATGAGAGACTGGGATGCTGGTGGGTGCAGAAGTTGGGATTCTGCCATTTATTGGCTGATTGCTGTGAGTCATACTCAACATGAAGGAATTAGGTAAATAGCTCCATTTTGTAGGTCTCACAATGAAGGTATTTAATACATATCCAATATATAGGCCTCACAATGAAGGTGTTTACACATATTCAATATAGACATATAGGTCTGACAATGAAGGTCTAGCTCATTCATTATGTGTGGGTTTCACAATGAAGGCATTGTATCAATACATTATTATACAGGTCTTATAATGAATGTATTATATATCTCCAGTATACAGTCTCACAATTAAATGTTATAGCTAAATATAACACATCCATTACATCTACCTCACAATTGAAGGCATTATAGCTATACATAACATCCATAATGATGGCCTCATAATGATGGTCTCATTTTGAACATATTATACACATGCACGATGTAGGTCACACAGTGAATGTATTATAAATGTACATCCATTATATAGGTCTTATAATGAAGGTGCTATAGGTACATCCTAATGTAGGCCTCACAACACAATGTTAGACCTCCATTGTGTAGGCCTTGCAATGTAAACTATGCATTCATTGTGTAAATCTCTCAATAAAGATATTTATATATAAATCCAATAGACTGGTCTCACAATGAAGGTTTTATACACATGCACCCATTACATAGGTGTCACAATAGCGATTATGTATGCCCCAAATAATCGATAATGCCCTATTGCTGATGTGAGACAATTTCCAAAGCAATTAAGCTTGGTGATAAATAAATTGGAGTTAGTTATCGAAATTTAACTGAAACACCCAGCAGGTTTTGTTGTGTGCAAAATGCTCCATCATTTTTTCTTAAAGAAGAAAAAAGTTTATGGATCTCATTAAGCATGGCAAGGCGAATCTCGAAAGTCAAAAATAGATAAATACGGGATTTTAACAATATTTTTTAAGAAGGTGGGTCAAAAATATTTGAAATCTCAACAATTTTCTTCAAATTATGTAATTTGTAGAGTAAACGTGTCTGGGAGAGCACTCTGGAATGTTCTTCATCACAAGTCCGTCATCGGAATTCCCTCCTGAAAGACAAGAAGAGAGAGTCAACGTGGAAGGCAGTGCAGCTAAGCAGCCGACAAAAGCTAATGCTCTGCACCTTGCTTAAATCTAACAGTACAAGTCTCTCGATTTGGCGGGAGATCTCCCTAAAATATAGCAAAAGAACCCAGTCACCCGATTTCCTGCTTTTAATTTATAATCTCCAACCAAAGAATCATTTTAACTTGTTAAAAAAAAAAAGATTTATGCATATTTTGTGTATCAAAATGCATCAGAATACACCATTTTGTACCACTTTTGTCAAAATTGTCTCCGGACCTCCCATGTGGGAGGTGACACCCCCGCCCCCCCCCCCATGTCCTGCAGCCTCCACCCTCCGGCCAAGTTATTTCTCCCTATTTACAATTTGTGAATTCGGGAGATCTCCATACTCACACTCTTATCTACTTGGCACCTCACTGTTTGAACCCTGGGTGGGTCAAACCAATGACTTAAATATAGATAATTGTTGCTTCCGAGCTAGGTGCTTGGAATTATTAGGATAGGGCAAGGACTGGTTGGCTCAGTGTCAGGATAATGTGACTGAGTGGGATATCAGGTCATGGTGCTGGCAGCCAGGGCCGCGTTCAGGGTACATCTCGGAGACGTCTCGGCGACGTCATGGTGATGCTCTTTGGCCTATTTGCGTTCAGGGTGCGTCGCGGAGACGTCTCGGCGACGCCTCCCTTTTCAGATAGGAGACAAAAAGCACCTCGAAAATGGCCGCCATCTCCTGTGGTTTCAGCCTATCACAGCGCAGCATTTCCATTGCAAATGGCCACCGCCTAAGGGGGCGGCCATTTTCGAGGTGACAAACTGCTTGTGCAGTTCAGACTAGCGTGACGTCAGTGCCATCTCCGAGGCGCCTCCGAGACGGACCCTGAACGCGGCCTTGGTCTCCCAGTGGGACAACACTATATAGTCGCCATGAGTGCACACTGTCACAAGTTGGTACCCGTTCTGATATGACTTTAAATGTTACGAGGGGGTAAAACTCCAACAACCAACCAACTTGGCACCTCTGCGCAATGCAGTAACACTTCTACCACCACATCCTACAACTAACTCTGTGAAGAACGATGAACGCCTGAACCCAAAACCAAGATGGCGCCGACACCTGCTGCTCACCTCGTTGAGATATGTGCTGGAGCCGTACTGTTTGTTGAAGGGCACAGCAGACGACTTCTTCAGCTCCGCAGCCTCCCGCGAACTGCCGCCCTCACCCTCGCCCTCGCCCTCGAACGCCATGTTGTCATGCCCCTTCTCCGGCATGTGCCTCGGCGCAGCTCTGTTCAGCGTCGCCGTGTCTAACAACAAAGGTCACATGATTAAAGGGTCAGTAACACGATTAGCATAACTTTACTCATTTACTGTTAATTGCATCGAATAGGACTAGTCATAGTCTTATAGTTACCAGGATAGAATATGACGAGTCATAGTCTTACAGTTATCAGGTTCGGATAGGATGAGTCATAGTTTTACAGTTATCAGGATAGAATATGACAAGTCATAGTTTTACAGTTATCAGGATAGAATATGATGAGTCATAGTTTTACACTTATCATGATCGAATAGGACTAGTCCTAGTCTTACAGCTATCAGGATAGAATATGATGAGTCATAGTCTTACAGTTATCAGGATCAGATAGGACGAGTCATAGTTTTAGAGTTATCAGGGTAGATTATGACGAGTCATAGTCTTTCAGTTATCAGGATAGAATATGAGGAGTCATAGTCTTACAGTTATCAGGATCGAATATGATGAGTCATAGTTTTACAGTTATCAGGATCGGATAGGCCGAGTCATAGTTTTACAGTAGTCATAGTCTTACAGTTATCAGGATAGAATATGACAAGTCATAGTTTTACAGTTATCAGGATCGGATAGGACGAGTCATAGTTTTACAGTTATCAGGATAGAATAGGAATGAGTCATAGTTTTACAGTTATCATGATCGGATGGGACTAGTCACAGTCTTACAGTTATCAGGATAGAATATGACGAGTCATAGGTGTTCTTACAGCTTGAATCGAGCTGTTCTCTGGAAGTAGGTATCAGCAGTACTTACAACATTAGAAAATCATGAAAAATTGTTAGTTTTAAAACACTCCTATTTGGGTGTATGTTTAAATTAAAAATACACAGAAAGTACTATGAATTAACTAAAGCCCTACTCTTTATTTTGACACCAACATTAGTTGGGCTGTATACTAAGATAACCCACGAAAATGCACTTTATTACAGACACTATTGCTAATTAGTGCATTCTTTTGCGTCACATAAATCAGAACAAGTACCAAAGCATGCGGTTTTGTTTTGCTTGGCGCTGAATCGCTATCGGTTACACAGGATATTAATAGATCCTCTCAGAAAGACCACTAATGGAGCTTTAATTTGGTATATGATAGACATAATTCTTCTTTTTTTTTCAATCAAATTATGCACACACAAAAATCACACACCTCATATTTCATTCAGTTTTAAAGACAAATTTTGTCCAAGTAAATAAAAAGAATCTTAAAATGTGAAAATCTTGAAAAGTAAACAAAATAGAAAATTCTTTTTTTGGGTGATATTGTGAATTTAACTAGCACTGTGTAATTAAAATTAATTCCGACGTTCAAGCAGGGAGACTCAACCTCATCGCACTGACCTCATCTCCACTAATGGCGATGCAAACCGAAAGGGTCATACCTGTATGACAAGGTCATATGTACCTGTATGACCAGGTCATATAGGTACACCTGTGAAGGTGTTGATCATCCAATCGATCCTGTTCAGTGGACACATTTGCAATTTGGGCTATTTTCCATTCCAACCAGTGATCCACAGGTAGTTCATCAAAAGCTGTTCTATGTGCTGTCCTGTCTGTGTGAACGTGTATATAATGATGCTTGATTGGTGGTTGCTGTATGCTGTGTCGGCAACATAGGCCATATTCACGGTGAGAAATGTTTGTTTTTTGTTCAAACCATCACTTTTGCATGTAAAAGCAGACAGTCAATTATTTGCCAATAGACACTCATTAAATTAAAAAGCTCACAATTATATATTTGTGGTCAAGGGAAACAAATTCCCATAAAAAAGGAAAAGTTTTATTAATAATTGATAGAATTTATTTAGTAAACTATATGAGGTGGTACAGACCAACTGCCCTCAAAAAGGCTAAAATGTTTTCTTGTTTTACTTTAGTAAAAAGGTCATGTATACTGTCTGCAGTGTGAAATTGTTGGCGCAGGACCAAAAAATCAACACAACTTAGTAAAATGTGTTTGAGTGTCAGCAGGGACTGACACCCAATACATTCAGGGGGAGGTTCCCCCTTGAGCAGAAAAGCATGTGTAAGCCACCAGTGGCCAGTACGGCAGCGGCTAAGGACCACTTGGTCCCGCCGACCTCCCGCATGAGTCTGTGATGGTTTTCCCACAGATAGTTCAATTTCTTGAAGTTTATTAATGTTTTCATCCCACTCATTTAGCCATTTGGATTTGATGGGGTGGCTATTAGTGGCTTAAGATCAGAGTGAGGGATCAGACACGGTTCAAGATCACAGTTCAGGGCATTCTTCGCAGCCCAAACAGCTCGTTCGTTTCCTTGTATGCTGGCATGGCCAGACACCCAGCACAGGTGGATGTCATACCCATCTGTTGCCATTTGGTTCATTGTATAAATGACCATTGCTAGAATAGGGTGATCCGTTTTCAGTCCAGCAACAGCCAGGAGGCAGGAGAACAAATCACTGTATATAACATAGTTAGTGTGGTTGGATACCTCGATACACTCCAATGCGAGAAGGAGTGCTCGGGCTTCCACAGTGAAAATCGAGCTCTGATTGGGCAATCGTATGTCAAATCTTTTCCGTTGGCAGACTGCCACAGTAGCTACCCAGCTTTGGTCTTTCGAACCATCAGTGTATATGGAGAGGTGGTCTGCAAACTGGCCTTTGATCTCTGCATGCAGTCCTTGGTATTCGAGTGGATGTGTCCTAGACAACCACACTTCCGTGAGTCAGAGGATAACCGACGGCTTCCTCAACGACCACGGGGGATGTTCTAGGACTTTGGTATCCTCCAACATGTCCAAATCCACGCTTACGGTCTCCAAATGAGGTTTCATGTCTAGCAGCCCAATATACGATTTCCTTGCGGAACCGTATACTATGCTGCCGTAATCCACTTTGTGACCGAATCAAGGTTTGGTATGCGGAGAGCAGAACATCTCTGTCCGCTCCCCACTCTGAGCTGGACAGCACCCTCAGAATATCTAGTGCTTTCAGGCATCTTTATATGTGGCACGAAAGACAGTTTTGCGTCGAAAATGAGGCCCACAAATTTGGTTTCCTCAATGACTTTAATGGGATCCCCATCAAGGGTCAGTTCCAGTTCCACATGCATTCTATGCAGCAGGCAGAAGTGCATACAGACTGTTTTGGTCTTGGAGAATTTGAATCCGTTCAGAACTGACCATCAATGGATCCCATTTATGCTTAGTTGTAGCTGTCTCTCTATGACATTCATGTTAGCACCGCTGTAATATAGAACAAAGTCTTCCACAAAAAGACTACATGAGACCCCCCGCTTTACAGCAGCAGCAATACCATTGACCTGTACCCCAAAAAGGGTCACGGCCAGTATGCTGCCTTGAAGTACTCCTAGTTCCTGTGAGTGTAGGCTGGAATAGGTAGTCTTGACGCGGATGCGGAAATGCCTGAAGGCTAGAAAGTTCTTGATGAAAATTGGCAGGTGGCCATGAAGGCCAATCGCATGGAGATCTTCCATGATGCCATGCTGCCACGTTGTGTCATAGGCTTTTTCGAGGTAGAAAAAGACAGCCACAACGTGCTCCTTCTTAAGGAAAGCATCTCTTATGAAAGTCTCCATGCGAACCAAATGGTCGAGGGTGCTGCGGCCCCGTCTGAAGCCACATTGGAGTTGGACAGGTGGTGTCCTGACTCCAGTAGCCAGATGAGGCAGTTCTTTACCATATGCTCATTGGTTTTACAGATGCACCTTGTGAGGGCTATGAGACGATAGTTGTTGTCTTCACTCTGGTCTTTACCAGGTTTGGGAATCGGTATTACTGTCGCCTCCCACCAAGAGGTGGGGATGACATCCGACTCCCAGATGTTGTTGAAGAGTTGAAGCAACAGTCTCAGTGCAGGTTCGGGGAGATGTTTAAAAAATTAATAATGAATTCCATCAGGTCCAACTGCTGTGTCATGTGAGCTTTCCAAAGAACACCTCAACTCACCCATACTCAATGGGGAGTTGTAGTGCTCCTCCTCGCCGGAATCCAGATGTGCATTGAATAAGTCTTTTGCAAGGCAGCTTTCCAGCCATGTGACAATACAGTTATTTACAATATATGCATATGTAGTCTGATATTGTCACCAGCAGCTAGACAGCTCCTTGACAGCCAGAAAGCCTGTGAGGCAGTTTGCCAAAGACGAGTTTTCAGCAAAGGCGTGAGCCAATTGTTCCCTTATTTCATCGAGTGATGTGAGAATGGTGCCATTGTGTTTCAAGTGCTGGACTACAGAAGAATCACCTCCCCTTCGTTTGATTCTCCTGATCATTGTCCACACTTTGGCCAACGGCGTGCGCATGGTGATGCTAGAAATGAATCGTCTCCAACACTGCCTCCGCGCATCTTTGATTGCTCTGCGAGCGCGAGCATTCAGAATTCTAAAGAGCGCCAGATTTTCAGCAGTTGGTCTCCTGTGGAATTTATGCTGAGCTTTCTTTCATTCTTTAATAGCCTTGCATATAAAAGACCCCTTGCTGCTTATTGGAAAGACTAGCCTATGTGGTGGAAGCGGGTTTCCTCCAAAGAAATATGTCAGAATGACCATATGTTTGACGTCCAATAGCCGATGATAAAAAGCAATGCGCTCCAGAGGCTTCGCTAAAGTTGCATAGTCCGATGCTTTTGAGCTTCGTCCATTTTTCTGAGATAAATATATTAGATTGATTGTTATAATCTATCGTACTTTAGTTTGCAGTAACTTTTATTTTAATTGTCTAACCTTGGAGATATTTGAGGTGAAAGCATGCAAGATTAATTTTGGCAAGCATGCCAAAACTCTGACACCATAGGCTTATGCAGAAACAGGTTCTATTAAATTGACTCAGCATGCCCTTGTAAGTTCTATGTGGCAACAAATGCTTAATAAGTCCACCAGTATCTCAGTTAGATATGTAGAATCAAATATAGGTGAGTGTTTTGGTTTAGAAAATGTGATGTTTTCATCGGACTATGCAACGTTAAATAGAACAAACCTTTTAGGTCATACAGGTCATATAGGTCATACAGGTCATACAGGTCAATCAGGTATGACCTGTCAGAGAAGGGAGGTAAGGTAACCCACCTCTAAGTAAATGCATTTTGTCGTCTGGCCGCGTCCCGCCGACACCCTGCTCGCAGGGGGGCGCCACGGGGCGCGGCGACTCGGCGCCCGGCGACACGACGCCGCAGGTGCTGTCCCCGTCCCCGAGCTGGCGGTACGCTGACGACATCTGCGCGGAGGAACCCGCCTCCAGAGTCGACGTGTCGGCCGTGCTCACCGGCCCGGCGCCCGGTGCCTCGCAGGGAGCCGGCAGCGGGGGCTGGGCGGGGTCCGGGGGCGGGAAGGCCGGACTGGCCGGGCCCGTCGAGTCTGTGCTGTGACTGTGAGAGTTCGTCTGCTGCTGCGGGGGTCGCTGATTGTACAGCGCGGCGTCCGTCGCAACCCCGGCCCCCGTGGCCCGCAGCGTGTAACCCCCGCATTCCTCCCCGCTCCCCGCACCCCGGCTGAGCACGTCGGCCGCCTGCAGGTGCTCCACAAGGTCAGGCACGCTGACCTTGGTCGGGGCAACCTTGGAGAGGTTGCTCAAGTCCTTGAAGTCCCTGAACTCTGAGTTGACGAGGAACTCGTCGACGAGCTGGCTGAAGCTTGTTGCCGGCGACGGGCTGTTGCTGGTGTGGTAGAAGCGGCGTCCGGCCATCTCGGCCTGGATGGTGTCGATGAAGACGCGTGGGTTTGGGGTCTGCGAGTCGCAGTCTGTGTACCGCTCACTCTCCTCATCAGACGTCACCAGGTCTGCAAGCCGCAATGACAGGTTTTGATGGTGAAATAGGAACGCACCATTTAACATATGCATACAGTTAGGTAATAATGGCCGGAGTCATTTCAAATGTGCCATTTAACATTTTTTGTGATGAATTTATTTACCCTGCTCATAACGGATAAGTGTGTTAATACTTGTTTTCACTGCTGGGCAGCACTAGTCCAAGCTGATTCAAGCCTTCGGAATTTAGTAATAATTTAGGTTTTCTTGCTTCTTGTTTATGTTTTGTAACTGTTTGTAGATTGCAAACCGTCCAACATCCAGCTTTCACTATACTTTGTGTTAATCCATTTAAACATCATCTGTATTTCTAGGTTACTTTATTTTTTAGTAGTTTCTTAAACACTGATATGTTTTCTGCATTTTCTGTTGCAGCTGGCAGTATATTCCAAATATTGCCACTCATATTAGCTACACTGCGATCATATGCACTGGATTTTGATTTTACTATTGCTAGTAACGGACCAGCGTTACTTCTAGTGCACCTTGTTTGTAACCTCCTGTTTTTGTTTGTTAGAGATTTGTTGTATGCATACAATTTTAGGTGATGCATATGCATACGATTACGTAATTATAGCCCGGCGGGGTTGGCAGAGTGATTTTAAGGGTCCTAAGTGAAGCCAGAGCCCCATTTGAAATCAGTCCACAACACACGCAGACTATTAATTTATTATGATGCTTACAATTATGTACACGCGCGTCTTTCGTTTTTATCACATGTATACATTCACTTGGCTGTATTCCAGTCACCTAAGAATGGCAGACATGTGGGTTCGACTACCGCTCTAGGCATGATGTTTGTTCCCTTTGATTGCAGCAACCCCATGACATGACATGCGCATGTGTCAACTCTTTATACACTTTCCCACAGACAGGGCAGCACATACCACAGCCTTTGATGAACCAGCTGTGTTCCAACCAGTGGTCCACAACTGGTTCATCAAAGGATGTGATAGGTGCTGTCCGGTCTGTGGGAAAGTGCATATAAAAGACCCCTTGCTGCTTCTCAGAAAGAGGAGCCTATGTGGTGGCAGCGGGTTTCCTCCAAAGTATGTCAGAATGACCATATGTTTGACATTCAATAGCCAATGATAAAATTTATCAATGTGCTCTATGTGGTTAAATAAAAAAAAGCTTTACTTTGACTAAATATCCCCATGGCAACAGACTGACCTTCCGAGACCTTGCTGTAGGCGCTAGAAGACACGGCCGGGCTGGCCTTGCCTATGTAGCCGATGACCTTGAGCTGCTGCTGAAGGACATCCCTTTCCTGCTGCACGGCGTTCAGTTTGGATGTCGTCTGCTTCAGCTGTTCCTCTGTGTCCTTCTGCACCTTCCGGTGCGTCACCAGCGTCTTCTCCAACTTCCGCCTCTCCTCTTCCGCTATGGCTGCACAGATTACAAAGCGGAAGTGGCGTGAGTTCCAATTGTTACAAGGCGGAAGTGGTCTGATCCCCGGCTCTTATGTAACAGACTGGTATCTACCGTTAGACTAAGAGTATCTAGACAAACTCTATGCGTATGGGCTTAGGTACACATGCTGATCCGATGGCCTTGAGTTTCAATATTAATTGTTTTTTGGTAAATGAAATTTATTCATATATATCTTTTGTCAGTGCCACAATATATTAAAAAAGAATCGTCGGCAGAGTGACTGAGTGTGGCCAGGCAAGTTACCACGTTTGCAGATAGGGGGCACCACAATCGCGATGGTTGCATAGTCGATGAACAATTAAAGTTGCATAGTCCGATGGTCTTGAGTTTCTGACATTCTTCTGAGTTAAATATATTAAATTGATCATTATTATTTACCTTACTTTAGTTTGAAGTAACTTTTAATTGAAATGACTACCTTTTGAGATATTTGAAATTCAAACATCTGAAAATAATTTTGGCAAGCACGCCAAAACTCTGATACCATAGGCTTCTGCAGTAACAGGTTCTATTAAATCGACTCAGCATTCCCATCTATGTGGCAACAAATACTTAATAAGCGCATCAGTATTTAAGTTAGATATGTAGAATCAAATCTAGATAATTGGTTTGATTTTGAAAACTTGATTCTTCATCAGACTATGCAGCTTTAATAGTAAGTGCAGTACAGTATATAATAATAATAAGGAATGAAAGCTTCCGATTAATTATACTTGTATAATGCTTATAAGTTATACATCACATATTAGATTTGTAATTTTAATGTACTTTAGTTTGAAGTAACTTATATTTTAAAGGGCTAAATTAGGAGATATGTAAGAATGTGAAAACATGCAAAGTTAACGTTGGTGTGTACATCAAAATGCTGGACACCATAAGCTACAACAGTGATGGGTTCTATTGAATTGACTCAGTATTCCTTTTATGCAGAAATGCATCTTTAATGCGTCTACCAGTATCTAACTTGTATATGTAGTGTCAAATCTAGGTCAGAGCTTTGCTTAACAGTTTGATGCGATCATCACACTCTGCAGCTTTAGCCCGTTGTAAGTCAAAGCTGGTGGCCCCGCATTAAGGCACAAGTGCTACTCTCCCCATCCCACCCTAATGGCAAAATGGGTCATGTCCAACCCGATATCACACGGTACTGAGCCGGCTAAGAGCAGTGATGTGTTAACTGCTATTGCTATGTAAATAAGTAATAAAAGTGATATCGGGTCAGGTCTAACCCAACATCATGTGATACTACAGTGATGTGTTATATGTCATTGCTATGTAAATAAGCAATAAAAGTGATATCGGGGCAGGTCTAACCCGACATTATGTGATACTACAGTGATGTGTTATATGTCATTGCTATGTAAATAAGCAATAAAAGTGATATCGGGGCAGGTCTAACCCGACATTATGTGATACTACAGTGATGTGTTATGTGACATTGCTATGTAAATAAGTAATAAAAGTGATATCGGGTCAGGTCTAACCCGACATTATGTGATACTACAGTGATGTGTTATGTGTAATTGCTATGTAAATAAGTAATAAAAGTGATATCGGGTCAGGCCTAACCCGACATTATGTGATACTACAGTGATGTGTTATGTGTCATTGCTAGGTAAATAAGTAATAAAAGTGATATCGGGGCAGGTCCAACCCGACATTATGTGATACTACAGTGATGTGTTATGTGTAATTGCTAGGTAAATAAGTAATAAAAGTGATATCTGGGCAGGTCCAACCCGACATTATGTGATACTACAGTGATGTGTTATGTGTCATTGCTAGGTAAATAAGTAATAAAAGTGATATCTGGGCAGGTCTGACCTAACATTATGTGAAACG
Organism: Branchipolynoe longqiensis; assembly: GCA_030323885.1. Lineage (NCBI taxonomy): Eukaryota > Metazoa > Annelida > Polychaeta > Phyllodocida > Polynoidae > Branchipolynoe > Branchipolynoe longqiensis. Next base: position 3,509,818 of record CM059188.1, read on the forward strand.
ACAGTGATGTGTTATGTGTCATTGCTATGTAAATAAGTAATACAAGTGCTATCGGGGCAGGTCCAACCCCACATCACATGGTACTGCGGTGATGTGTTATCTGTCTTTGCCATTGACGTAGATAATAAGGTGATATCGGACCGGATGCGGGGCGGGGTAGGTCTAGTGTTAATCTGCCATTGACCTACTTTTGTATATTCTCTGGATGCGCCACAGTCTGAGCAGGATGAGCAGCCCGGCGCCGTACGCCGCTCTGCGCATGCCCGAGGCGGTGAAGGTCACGTAGAGGACAAAGGTCAGCATGACGACCCCGCAGTCGCACACCTGCAAGTTGAAGTCGTCACACTGCGGGAACGTAGCGTAGCCACCAGGGGGCGCCAGCGGCGGTTAGTCACCTGGAAGCCAGCACCCCAGCAGGCGCCCGCTGTGTGCGCGCGCACGCTCCCGGCGCGACGCATGCGCGGCACTTAGCAGCGAGCGGCACCAGTGGGAAGTAAATAAGCAGGAACGCAGGAACCAGCGCAACTGTTAAAGATCCTGTCACGTGGTTTATGCTGTAAAAGCCGTTATACGAGTATAATAAGCCTGAAGATCCCATCTACTCCCCAGCCACTAAGTCATTGGCTGGTCACCTCTACTCATTAGGTCATCTACTGATATGATCTCACCCCCCCCCCTTGTGGCGCCACCTACTTCTCAGCGGCTGTTACGCTCACTCACTGTACCGCTAAAAAATGTGTGCTATATGATTCATTATGTGGATATAAATAACAAAGATGATAGTTATTTTTATTTGGCCGAGCCGCTCATTCCATCGAGCCTTACTCATGGCGGTTACAAAGTTGTCTCTAACTGCGGGCGGGCTTAGCAGTTTGTGGAACTAATCCCTGCAAACAGCCAATTTGTGGGACAAAATGTGGCTGGTTTATGAATGAGGATGGAACCGACAACATTCGTTTTTTACCTTCTTTAAAGATTGAACTTCACTATAAGAGTGGCAGATGGGCCAGCCACTCACTAGAGGAGTGGCAGATGCTACTTTAGCTGACTGCCTTCTGTGCAGGAGAGTGGAGTAAAGACAAGATGTACTAGGGGTCAAGGCATCCGCTTTGTGCGGGAGGTCGTGGGTTCAATCCCTAACTGAGTCAAGCCAATAACTTATAACATTTATATTTGTTGCTACCTAACCTTACAATCAGCATTACTAAGATAGGGCAAGTGGAACGAGGAAGACCAATTGTCCACAACTGAATTTCCCGCTGCCTAATCAGGGAATGTTTGGACAACAAATATTTCTGTAAAGGATGCATTTTGAAGTCAGTGACAGATCTTTAAATGAAGGCACAATGACCGCGAAAAAACAATCAAATAAAAAAATAAAGCACGGACGGAACTTATAACATAAGTGGAAGGTCTGCTGATTTTCCAGTTAGAATTAGAACAGATGAGAGGTGGTTACTGGTTAGTTGTAGGTGAAGTAGATGTGTTATAGTGGTATTAAAACCGGGCATGTGAAGCAAGCAGCTGCAATTTGGGGAAGAGAGGTTAAACTGGGTCAATACAGAACCGCACACAACCGCCGCGACAGTGAAACAAAGCAACCACCAATGTCAACGTGAATAATTAACGTACTATTGACAAGCCTGCACATAATTAGATTAGATAGAGATCAATTATGTGAAGTGAGACCCCCCCCCCCCCTTCCCTCCGCCCACCCACGTCAAATCACGAACATGTACATCCATAATTATGAAAAGTTCAGGTGTAAAAATCGAAGCAAAAATGACACCTTGACTACCAGGTTTGAGCTGAAGCTGCCATCATTCTGATAATCAAATCTGTTTTTCTTTTCTTTCCGCAGAAACCAGCATCCTATATATAATGAATTACCTGATATGAAATTGATAGACTTTACCTGTAAAACGCAACAACAAATTCCATATTACAGAGAACAACTAAACTGTTGGTTTTTGCGCATGAACTTTTCATATGTAACAGAATTGCCGAATAAGTTGAGCACCCATTTCCTGGTTGCGATGCTTATGTATGATATTATAATCTCTATGGCTGGTTAATATCGTCTGGTGGTCATTACGTCACACTGTTACCATGGTTATTGTGTTAAATACCTGCTGCTCGTCCGTGTGAATGCGCGACCCGCGGGCAAACACGCGAAGAATGATCTGAAAGAGCGGAAAGACAAAGAAATGTTAGACACGCGTGTAATTGTTGAGTTGTACACTATTATTACACCACTACACTCGTGTACACCCACACACAGACACTGAAGTTTGCACACCCATGCTATTGTTGAGTTGTACACTATTACCCCACCCCCCTACACACACGCATACACCCACACACAGACACTGAAGTTTACACACCCTTCTATTCTTGAGTTGTACACTATTAGCCCCCCCCCACACACACACACGCATACACCCACACACATACACTGAAGTTTACACACCCCTGCTATTGTTGAGTTGTACACTATTACCCCCCCCCCACACACACACGTATAAACCCACACACATACACTGAAGTTTACACACCCCTGCTATTGTTGAGTTGTACACTATTCCCCCCCCCCCCCCCACACACACACACGTATAAACCCACACACAGACACTGAAGTTTACACACCCATGCTATTGTTGAGGTGTACACTATTACCCCCCCCACACACACACATATAAACCCACACACAGACGCTGAAGTTTACACACCCATGCTATTGTTGAGGTGTACGCTATTACCCCCCCCCCCCACACACACACACATGCATACACCCACACACATACACTGAAGTTTACAAACCCCTGCTATTTTTGAGTTGTACACTATAACCCCCCCCCCCCCCCACACACACACACACATATAAACCCACACACAGACGCTGAAGTTTACACACCCATGCTATTGTTGAGGTGTACACTATTAGCCCCCCCCCACACACACGCATACACCCACACACATACACTGAAGTTTACACACCCCTGCTATTGTTGAGTTGTACACTATTACCCCCCCCCACACACACACACACGTATAACCCACACACAGCACTGAAGTTTACACACCCTTACTATTGTTGAGTTGTACACTATTACCCCACCCTACACACACACACGCATACACCCACACACAGACACTGTAGTTTACACACCCTTACTATTGTTGAGTTGTACACTATTACCCCACCCTACACACACACACGCATACACCCACACACAGACACTGTAGTTTACACACCCCTACTATTGTTGAGTTGTACACTATTACCCCCCCCCCCCCCTCACACACACACACGCATACACCCACACACAGACACTGAAGTTTACACACCCATGCTGTCGTTGAATTGTACACTATTACCACCCCCACCCACCACACACGCGCATACACCCACACACAGACACTGCATCTGACCATGTTTGACCAACTGGACACCATAACCTCCCGCCCCCACAAACACACACACATATATGTTGTGCATAAGTCAGGGTTGACTTTTTGGTCACCTTTTGATTTTGATCTTATACAAATTGAGAAAGCTGTTAAAATTACCCATGGAATGTCCATCCATAACATCAGCTTAACACACATCCATAACATCATTTTAACACACATAATAAATTCAAGCAATATTTTATTGATGGCAGTTAAGCCAAAAGAATTGTTTCTCACAAGAAAAAAACATTGAAAAAAGCCCGTTGGGTAGATGTATGATGTTAATATGCTAATGACTTAAAAATTGATACTTGTCGCTTCCTAGCCAGGCGCTCGGCATTATTAGGATAGGGCAAGGAGCAGTGGAATGAGGAAGACCAATCGCCTGCGACTGAAATTTTCCCTGCTTAAACAACTAATGTACCAAAATTTAGTTTTCATGTTTTCACTTTAGTACGAAATCATATAGGCCCTAAGCATATTGTCGATACATTTTGTGGATTAGATTAAATATATGTAGTATTTCTAGCATACTCAATACACAGAGTCAACAATCACTGACTTACTACAACCCCCCCCCCCCCCCCACACACCACACCCCCCGCACACCCCCCTCCGCCCCCCCCCACCCCCCCCCCCCCCGCCCCACAAAAAAAGGCAAAATCATTAACAATGTGACCGGGCGCGGTGGCCGAATCAATAGAGAACAGGCCTCCTGTGCGGGAGATCGAGAGTTCGGTTCCCAGTCGAGTCAAACAAATGACTTATAAAATTTATACTTGTCACTTCCTAGCCTGGCGTTCAGCATTAATAGGATAGGGCAAGGACTGGTTAGCTCAGTGTCAGGATAATGTGACAGAGTAGGATATCAAGTCATTGTGCTAGTGGCCTGGTTTCCCAGTGGGGAAGCACAAGTGCACACTGTCACAAATCGGTACCTGTCCTGATATAACCTGAAATGTTGTCAGGACATAAAACTCCAACAACCAACCAACCATTAACTATGTAACATGGAAAGCAACAATGTGGTACGTAGTTTCTGAGAATGCCCCACATATAAAGGCTATGGCAGACACGTAACGCCCGCTCATTGCGCCCCTTTAAAGCTGCATAGTCCGATGAAGCATCACATTTTCAAAACCAAAACACTTACCTAGATTTGATTCTACATATTTATATTGGATACTGGTACAGTTATTAAGCATTTGTTGTCACATAGAAGGGCATGGGGAATCAATTTAATAAAACCTGTTACTGCATAAGCCAATGCATCAGAGTTTTGGCATGCTTGCCAACATTAATTTGGCATGTTGTCACATCAAATATCTCCAAAGTTAGCCATTTAAACTAAAAGTTACTTCAACCTAAAGTAAAGTAGCTTATAATGATCAATGTAATGTATTTATCTCAGAAAATGACAGAAACTCAAAGCCCTCGGACTATAGAACTTTAATTGATGTGCGCGTCGTCTGCCCAGAGTCCAACAAGTCGACACAAAGTCGCCTGACTTGAGTCTCATTCAGGACTTGTAACAACGGCGTATCACTGCGCGCCGAGTATACGCGAGTGAGGGGCTGGGGGAAAGTAGTCCCACATAAACCAGAGAACCAAATCACTCCAGTCCAACCGAACGCCGTGGCCCAATCGGTAACATTGGAGTTCTAATCCCAGCCGAGTTAAAGCAATGACTTACAGACTTGATACTTGTTGTTACCTAGCCTGGCGGTCTGCATTATTAGGATAGGGTAATGACTCGTTGGCTCAGTGTCAGGATAATGTGACTGAGTGGGAAATCAGGTCATGGTGCCAGCGGCCTGGTCCCCCACTGGGGCAGCACTATAAAGTCGCCACGAATACGCATTGTCACAAGTCGGTACCCGTCCTGATATGACATTAGATGGTGCCAGGATGTAAACCCCAACAAACAATCTGAATGTGTCATTGCATGCTACACATTATATTATAAGGTTGGTTGTTGGAGTTTTACATCCTGGCAGCATCTAAGGTAATATCAGGTCATTTACTAAAAAGACGCCGAGCAAAGTGAAGAACGGACTGTAAACTATTGGTAAATGATGTAAGTAGAATTCAGCAATTTATTAAAAGCAAGCAAGCCAAACAAAGTAAACTTTGGCGCAGATCTTGACACCGACCCAGACGACGGCGTTCAGACATTAACAATAACATGGCAATCTTGACACCAGACTCAGACGACAGCGTTCAGACATTAACAATAACATGGCCATCTTGACACCGGACTCAGACGACAGCGTTCAGACATTAACAATAACATGGCCATCTTGACACCGGACTCAGACGACAGCATTCAAACATTAACAATAACATAACATGGCCATCTTGACACCGGACTCAGACGACAGCATTTAGACATTAACAATAACATGGCCATCTTGACACTGGACTCAGACGACAGCGTTCAGACATTAACAATAACATGGCAATCTTGACACCGGACTCAGATGACAGCGTTCAAACATTAACAAAAACATGGCCATCTTGACACCGGACTCAGACGACAGCATTCAGACATTAACAATAACATAGCCATCTTGACACTGGACTCAGACGACAGCGTTCAGACATTAACAATAACATGGCCATCTTGACACCGGACTCAGATGACAGCATTCAGACATTAACAATAACATGGCCATCTTGACACCGGACTCAGACGACAGCATTCAGACATTAACAATAACATGGCCATCTTGACACCGGACTCAGACAACAGCGTTCAGACATTAACAATAACATGCCAATCTTGACACCGGACTCAGATGACAGCATTCAGACATTAACAATAACATGGCCATCTTGACACCGGACTCAGATGACAGCATTCAGACATTAACAATAACATGGCCATCTTGACACCGGACTCAGAAAACAGCGTTCAGACATTAACAATAACATGGCCATCTTGATACCGGACTCAGATGACAGCATTCAGACATTAACAATAACATGGCCATCTTGACACCGGACTCAGACAACAGCATAATAACATGGCAATCTTGACACCGGACTCAGACGACAGCGTTCAAACATTAACAATAACATGGCCATCTTGACACCGGACTCACACGACAGCAGTCAGACATTAACAATAACATGGCCATCTTGACACCGGACTCAGACGACAGCGTTCAGACATTAACAATTACAGGGCCATCTTGACACCGGACTCAGACAACAGCGTTCAGACATTAACAATAACACAATAACATGGCAATCTTGACACTGGACTTAGACGACAGCGTTCAGACATTAAATATAACATGGCCATCTTGACACCAGACTCATACGACAGCATTCAGACATTAACAATAACATGGCGATCTTGACACTGAACCCAGACAATGGCTTTCAGACATTAACAATAACATGGCAATCTTGACACCAGACTCAGACGACAGCGTTCAGACATTAACAATAACATGGCCATCTTGACACCGGACTCAGACGACAGCGTTCAGACATTAACAATAACATGGCCATCTTGACACCGGACTCAGACGACAGCATTCAAACATTAACATTAACATGGCCATCTTGACACCGGACTCAGACGACAGCATTTAGACATTAACAATAACATGGCCATCTTGACACTGGACTCAGACGACAGCGTTCAGACATTAACAATAACATGGCAATCTTGACACCGGACTCAGATGACAGCGTTCAAACATTAACAATAACATGGCCATCTTGACACCGGACTCAGACGACAGCATTCAGACATTAACAATAACATAGCCATCTTGACACTGGACTCAGACGACAGCGTTCAGACATTAACAATAACATGGCCATCTTGACACCGGACTCAGATGACAGAATTCAGACATTAACAATAACATGGCCATCTTGACACCGGACTCAGACGACAGCATTCAGACATTAACAATAACATGGCCATCTTGACACCGGACTCAGACAACAGCGTTCAGACATTAACAATAACATGCCAATCTTGACACCGGACTCAGATGACAGCATTCAGACATTAACAATAACATGGCCATCTTGACACTGGACTCAGATGACAGCATTCAGACATTAACAATAACATGGCCATCTTGACACCGGACTCAGAAAACAGCGTTCAGACATTAACAATAACATGGCCATCTTGATACCGGACTCAGATGACAGCATTCAGACATTAACAATAACATGGCCATCTTGACACCGGACTCAGACGACAGCATAATAACATGGCAATCTTGACACCGGACTCAGACGACAGCGTTCAAACATTAACAATAACATGGCCATCTTGACACCGGACTCACACGACAGCAGTCAGACATTAACAATAACATGGCCATCTTGACACCGGACTCAGACGACAGCGTTCAGACATTAACAATAACAGGGCCATCTTGACACCGGACTCAGACAACAGCGTTCAGACATTAACAATAACACAATAACATGGCAATCTTGACACTGGACTTAGACGACAGCGTTCAGACATTAAATATAACATGGCCATCTTGACACCAGACTCATACGACAGCATTCAGACATTAACAATAACATGGCGATCTTGACACTGAACCCAGACAATGGCTTTCAGACATTAACAATAACATGGCGATCTTGACATCGGACCCAGACGACAGCTTTCATATATTAACATGGGTCTTGTTAGATTCACAATGCCTCACCACAACTCGTCATAAATTCATTGCTGAGATCATGAATAAAATCAATGACCCACAAATGCTGGCTACTGAGTAGAGGTAGGTGCCAGGATAGATGCTATACATAGTCAAGAAGATTGCATTAAACATTTATCGGCTAAGCTGAGACTTCGCTATTGTATTTAGACAGATCTGCCTGAATGCCACACTGCTCTCCAACTGTGTGGCCCATGGTGGCGAAGTGGTTGCATCGGTTGCTTCTTTTCGAGAGTTTGTAGTCTTGGGTCAACTACAGGCCGCATATAGCGATATAGCGAATGGTAGACAGGAAGTGTGAACACTTATTTATCTCTCATTTTTGCTTGAGTGCAAGTGAATAAGCAACATAAGGAGTACTTAGTAGAATGTGATGAATAAGGGGTCAAATTTCCCTGGATCATCAGCCCATGCTTTTTCTAATCTATTCTTGAATGAATTAATTGACTCGGCATCAATAACATTTTGTAGGAGACTGTTCCATATATTTTATGATCCTGTTTGAGAAACTATGTTGCCTTAACTTTGAAATAGCTCTGGGTTTTACTAGTTTGAGAGTATGGCCCGGACTGCCTTCTCTTTTATTCAAGGTGAAAAAATTGTTCATATCTATTTCATGAAAACCTTTCATAATTTTAAATACTTCAATTATGTCACTTCTTTTCCCTCTGAAGGAAGCGGTAGGAAGTTTCAATTCCCTAAGCCTTTGTTCATAGGGTAGGTCCTTTATAACTGCAACTAATTTTGTTGCACGTCTCTGAACCTTTTCGATCTCCAGAATATCTTTCCGAAAAATTGGGCTCCAAATTTGTGGACAGTATTCCAAAATTGGCCTAACAAGAGACTTACATAGAATATATAGTTTGGCGGCAATGGGTACCAGGGTACCAGGGTACCAGGGTACCAGCTGCTGATAAATCAGCCCGGTGATTGAAAGACAAGTCTTTCATAGAGACATACAGCAGCAACAACTTGAATCTGGGCGGTGCATGGGGAAGGAGAGGATGGAAGAGAAAGAGGAGGGAAGAGAAGGGGAAAGTGGCGGATTGAAAAAGAAAAAGCCCCCCCCCCCCCAAGGAAGCTCCTTGATCAGTCGGACAGGAATTCCGGGAGAGAAAAAAAGAAGTCGGTACGTAGGTCGGGAGTTAAATTCCCGGTCGAGTCAAATCAATGACATACAAAATTGATACTTGTCGCTTCCTAGCCTGGCGCTCGGCATCATTAGGATAGGGCAAGGACTGGTTGGCTTGGTGTCAGGATTACGTGACTGAGTGGGATATCGGGTCATGGTGCTGGTCGCCCTGAGTGCGCACTGTCACAGGTCAGTACAAGTCCTGATATGACCTTAGATGTTGCCAGAATGCAAAACTCCAACAACCAACCAACTATATGCGTTAAACAAGTGCTGAATGGGTGGAACGCGAGGCGAGGCCAAACGAATTCAAATGCGCTGCGTGCGGGGCGCGGGGGTGCTGCCATCTAGCGGCATGTGGCGGAGTTCCACCTGGCGCCCGCTTCCCTCGGCGCACTGTTTACACATTTTACCAATTATTCACTAGTCAATCAGGGTCGCACAGATATGCGATTTGTTTGTGATACAACAGGTGCACATTGCAGAGGAAATACAATTGTCAGCGAATTAATTCTCTTTATAGAGTTCATTCGTCAGAGTTCAATATACCGTACATTGTTGGAAGGGAAGGTGAATGGCAGCAGAGGGAGAGGGAGACCAAGAACATCATGGTTTACAAATATTTCACAGTGGACAGGCTTGAATTATTCACAGTCTATCAGAACAGCACAACATCGGGACAAGTGGAGAACCATTGCATCCAACCCTCGACTAGAGGATGGAACTATTGATTGATTGATAGGAAAAATGGAATCAGCTAGTTAAGCGCACAACATATGCGTAAGATTATTCGACTAGATGGCAACCAGATGTGGTGAGCGAATCGGTAGATCGAAGGCTTCCTGCAGGAGTTCGAAACCCAGCCACATCAAACCAATGACATACAAAAGTTATACTTGTCGCTACCTACATAGCCTGGCACTTGCATTACTAGGATAGGGCAAGGACTGGTTAGGTCAGTATCAGGATAATGTGACTTTGTGGGAAATCGGGTAATGGTGCCGGTGGCATTTGTCTCCCAATGGGGCAGCACTATAAAGTCACCATGAGTTTGCATGCTCACAAGTCGGTGCCCATCCTGACATGACCTTAGATGTTGCTATGATGTTAAAGCTCAGCAAACAAACAAACTAGATGGTGAATTGGTAGTTCAATGATCCTTTTAAAGACGTTTCCCTAACACTTATCCGACCGGTAATGCATACTTTATATAGGGCTTGTAAATATTGTGTTCATCAGCACGAAGCCAGTGACAAAGGGTGTGTGCTGCAAGATGCATCTCTGTATTCAATGTTTGACCACTTTGTTATGATCTTTTAATTCAGTAAACTACCCGAAGCATTAGTGAACCATGGAGTGAACTCCTCACCCAGTGTAGTCCTCGATGCCAGAACACGCTTTGTTCTCTTCTGTCTACTTTGTTCCATGCCACATTACAAAGTATAGAGGTGGGTTGGTTGTTGGAGGTTTTACTTCCTGGCAACATCTAAGGTCATATCAGGACGGTTACCGAATTGTGACAGTGCACACTCATGGCGAATTTATAGTGCTGCCCTAGTGGGAGACCATGCCGCCAGTACCATAGCCCGATATCCCACCCAGTCACATTATCATGACACTGAGTCAACCACTCCTCACCCTATCCTATTATTGGCAAGTGCCTGGCTAGGAAGTGACAAGTATCAATTTAGAATTTTATCGCTCTGACTGGACGAGGGTAGGTCCCACGATACCAAAATGGGAGCCGGACGCTCACCTCATTCGGCCATCCCGTCTGGTGCTCTAAGTGCCTGATGTTGCCACATACACTAGCTTCACACTGGTGTAACTAACTCCTGCTACAAACAGTGGGGTGGTAGGAGTTACACCAGCTTCACACTGGTCTAACTAACTCTTGCTACAAAGAGTTGGGTGGTAGGAGTTACACTAGCTTCACACTGGTGTAACTAACTCCTGCTACAAACAGTGGTGTGGTAGGAGTTACACCAGCTTCACACTGGTCTAACTACCTCTTGCTACAAACAGTGGGGTGGTAGGAGTTACACCAGCTTCACACTGGTCTAACTAACACTTGCTACAAAGAGTTGGGTGGTAGGAGTTACACCAGCTTCACACTGGTCTAACTAACTCTTGCTACAAACAGTGGTGTGGTAGGAGTTACACTAGCTTCACACTGGTGTAACTAACTCCTGCTACAAACAGTGGTGTGGTAGGAGTTACACCAGCTTCACACTGGTCTAACTACCTCTTGCTACAAACAGTGGGGTGGTAGGAGTTACACCAGCTTCACACTGGTCTAACTAACACTTGCTACAAAGAGTTGGGTGGTAGGAGTTACACCAGCTTCACACTGGTCTAACTACCTCTTGCTACAAACAGTGGGGTGGTAGGAGTTACACCAGCTTCACACTGGTCTAACTAACACTTGCTACAAAGAGTTGGGTGGTAGGAGTTACACCAGCTTCACACTAGTCTAACTAACTCTTGCTACAAACAGTGGTGTGGTAGGAGTTACACCAGCTTGACACTAGTTTAACTAACTCTTGCTACACACAGTTGGGTGGTAGGAGTTACACCAGCTTCACACTGGTCTAACTAACTCTTGCTACAAACAGTTCGGTGGTAGGAGTTACGATGGTGCCCGGCTGGTCATTACGCATTGATGGCGGCTGGTGGGCTGGTCCAACTCTACACCCGTATGGCTGATGCATCACGTGACGCGTGGCTTCCCCGAATCTGGCCAGGCCGGTAACCTTGGCAAGGTTCCACCCAGCCTCTCAGCACAGAGTCATAGCCACTGTCAGCCAGCGCTACTCTCCCCACGGATGTCCTATACTACTGTAAAGGTGTATGGTACCCTGGTCACGGGACCAGTGTAGTGGTGTGTGAAAATAGCACGGTACTCTGTGTGTAGCACAAGGAAGGTTCAACACCCATACAGCATATAGGGTATCATACAATGCTCAGATTGTATGGTATCCTGGTCAGGGACCAGTGTGGGGATGTAGGTGTGTGGTGGGGCTGTAGGTGTGTGGTGGGGGTGTAGGTGTGTGGTGGGGGTGTAGGTGTGTGGTGGGGGTGTAGGTGTGTGGTGGGGGTGTAGGGTGTGTGGTGGAGGTGTAGGTGTGTGGTGAGGGTGTAGGTGTGTGGTGAGGATGTAGATGTGTGTGTGTGGTGGGGGTGGAGGTGTGTGGTGGGGGTGTAGGTGTGTGGTGGGGGTGTAGGTGTGTGGTGTCTGTTTGGTGGTGTAGGTGTGTGGTGGGGTGTAGGTGTGTGGTGGGGTGTAGGTGTGTGGTGGGGGCGTATGTGTGTGGTGACAGCTTATGTGTGTGGTGGAGGTGTAGGTGTGTGGTGGGGTGTAGGTGTGTGGTGGGGTGTAGGTGTGTGGTATGTGTTTGGTGTTGTAGGTGTGTGGTGTGTGTGGGGATTTAGGGGATTTAGGAGTGTGTGGTGGGGGCTTAGGGATGTGGTGGGGGTTTAGGTGTGTGTGGTGGGGGTTGAGGGTGTGTGTGGTGGGGGTGTAGGTGGTTTGTGGTGGAGGTGTAGGGTTGTCTTGCAGAGTGGCACCTCACAATCTTTAGCATCCCTAATCCCCCACCACACACCTACACCCCACCACACACCTACACCCCCACCACACACCTACACCCCACCACACACCTACACCACCACACACACACCACACACCTACACCCCCACCACATCCCTAAACCCTCACCACACACCTACAGCCCCACCACACACCTATATCCCACCACACACCTGAGCTGTGTGTGTGCTTCTATTCAACCAAAGCATTACAGAGACCGGCATGAGTCGCCATCTGGTGAGAGACTCGTGCAAACTGAAAGGTCCTCATTATGTTATACGCACAACAGAAAATAAATTCTATTTGACAGAGAACAACTAAAATGAAATTGTCAGTTCTTGTGCCTGAACTCTTTAAATATATAACCACAAAAATCGCCGAGTGTCAGTGACAATGACAAAGATTTTACTTTGACTCTGTCGACCGCTCACAGTGTATGAGAGCAACGATGTAACAACATGAAAGTGTCGAAGCGGTGTCTGGCAGTGTGGGCGGTGCATGTTCACCTGATGCTGCATTTGTTAATGTGGGCAAGGCACACTGCACAACACACACAGAAGTATAGCACAATTAATCACCATTAAGCCTGCCCAGAGTCATAACTGTCACCACTCGAGGCACTCTGAAACGCCAGCTCCAGCAACAACAGGCAATTAAAGGCACATAACCTGAGGCTTTGTGGTTCTGACTTGTATATGCGTTTTTTTATGACTATATTGTCGTGTTCTCTGTTGCAGAGTGGTTAGAGTGGGTGACTTTTTTTTCTAGGTCAGTCTCCTAATCTGAAGGTTGAAAGTTTGATTCCCCATGCCATCACCTCTGCCAATTTGGATTTCCACCACTGCGTATTTATAACTTACAGCGTCATCAAAGTCCAGTTGCTCTCATACTATGTCTATGTGGTGTGGGAGGTTAAACATCCCTTGGGTTGGTAAAAGTGGAGGCTCGGGCTTTCTATCGACCAATTGTCTAATTGTGAAAACAAGTTTAGTAAGACTTATCCGTGATAGGCGGTATAAATGTTCAAGAAAAAAAAAAGAGTTGATTGTTATAATCGACTTTATTCTAGTTTGATGAAATTTTGATTTTGAAGGATTGATTTTAGATATATTTGATGTAAAGATATGGCAAATTAATTTGGGTGTGCACGTCAAAATGTTGGACATCATAGGCTTCCTTAGTTACAGGTTGTATTAAATTGAATTAATATTCCGTTATTAGAGAGAGAAAAAGAAGGTCAATAAGTGCATCAGTATCTAAGATGGATGTGGAGGTTCAAATCTAGGTCAGTGTTTTGGTTTTGAAAATTTGATGCTTTCACCAGATTATGCAAATTTAAAGCTGCGCGAACAACACACAGGACAAGATGGCGTCTCGCTGACTTCCGGTTTGGGGCTGAGCAGCCATTTTTAGCCATCCACCAAAACCCCAGATGAGGCCCACGACATGTGAGTAACGGGGTGTCCCCCTAAAGCGGCACAATCTGGTGAAAGCGGAAGAATTTCAAAACCAGAACGCTAACTAAGATTAGCACAGATGGGATGGCCGAATGAGTTGAGCGTCCGTCGTCCGTTTTGGTAGATCGTGGCATTTGAACCCATAGTCGAATCAAACCAATGACTTAACAATTTATACTTGTAGCTTCCTAGCCTTGGCGCTTGGCATTAATAGGATAGCACAAGGAGTCGTTGGCTCAATGTCTGAATAATGTGACTGAGTGGGATATCAGGTCATGGTGCTGGGAGGCCTGGTCTCCCAGTGGGGCAGCACTATAAAGTCACCATGATTGAGCACTGTTGTAAGTCTGTACCATTCCTGATATGACCTTAGATGTTGCCAAGATATAAAACCCCAACAAACAGAATATTATTTTCAGGGGCCTATTTCCCTTTCTCTCCCATGGCGGCGCCACCTGCGTAGGGAAATAAGTACAGTAAAACCTCTCTAAACCGGTTCTCGTCCGGTACCCCAGTCCGGTAAGGTGTGACTGGGCCTACTGGCAGCGGCCGGATTTGATATAATAACATAATAATAAACATATATATATATATATATACAGTATATATAACCAGAATAAATAACCAGAATATATATATACATATATAACCAGAAGGCATGCTTGATGCAATCTTTTGTTTCTTCGTTCACTATTCATAGCTTACTGTATATACATATGAAAAGAAGAAACTTCCTGGCGCAAGTGACAGTGGTAACGCTGGAAGTTACGTTCGGGCGGTGGTGGCGCCACCAGTCCCCATATCAGTAAGGAGCAAATACATGCAGAGTGCCCATTAGCTAATAATATAATAGAACAATAATATAATAATATATAGAATAACCCCTTCCACGGCTTTATACTTGCACAATGCTTATACATCACATATATGATATATATATAAATATATATATATATATGTGTATATATATATGTATATATACATGTCAAAGCTCTCTGTGTGTATCAGTCCTCAGTGTCAGTTCACAACAGGTAAGAAGATCAGTAATGCAAGTAAGAGAGTGTAGGATTCTGATGTTTAAAAAAAGCCACTCACACACAAAATATACGAAGTCGACTAGCACTGCAGTTACAGTGTCCGATTCCCATGTGGTAACACGTAGGTTCGATCCCTGGCCGAGTGAAATAAATAACAAAGCATTACACGTTGGGACGCGTTGCTGTCTGATATCGGGTCACGGTGCCACCGACACTACGTTCCAGTAGAACAGCACTAAAAACCATCAACCACTCTATCCACCAATACGGTGAGATTGCCAAATGAGTTGAGCGTCCATATCCCATTTTGGTAGATTGTGGGATTCGAAACCCTGAGTTTGAACACCTGGCCGAGTCAAACCAATGACTTAAAAATGTATACTTGTCGCTACCTAGCCTGGCGCTTGGAATTACTGGGATAGGGCAAGGAGCAGTGGAGTGAGGAAGACCAGTGAGGAAATTGTCTTTGCTTAATCAACTAATCGACTTTTTTTAAAGAAATGAAAAAGAACAGAACGAAAGGTCACACTAACCACAGTTAGGTGTATCGTCATGCCATAAAAGGTGGCGCCATGTTTAATAACCTGTGCGCATGTGCTGGTTTATAGGCCGGAAATAGCCCATGCACGCGCTGTCAAGTCCAATTCCGCGCATGCCGACTGCACATCCGGTTTGCTTCATTGGCAACGGCTTCACGCCTCAGTGAACACCATAGTGGTCGATCAATACCTGGTCTTAGCGGCAGTGTGCATCAAAACGAGGCTGGGTGGAGCCCCCTGGTGGTGGATGTGAGACAAACCGAGGCTGGGTGGTACCCCTTGGTGGTGAATGTGAGACAAAGCGAGGCTGGGTGGCGCCCCTGGTGGTGGATGTGAGACAAAACGAGGCTGGGTGGCGCCCCCTGGTGGTGAATGTGAGAAAAAAACGAGGCTGGGTGGCGCCTAGATACAAGATTCACCCCGTACTGCTGCAGTAGGGGTGCAAACCAACCCTATGTAAAAGGTGGCGAAAATGCAGGTCAAAGAGTTGAGAGCCTAATTTCACAATCTAAGAAGCAATATTTATTCTTTACATACATCTTATTGAGAGCCCGCTACCTTTGAGTTGAAAAATATAATATAAAAGCTAGTTTAATGCAATTTAAAAGTGAAATTGACGGCATTCTGCGGCCGCCATCTTGTCTTTTTGCATTCTCTCCCATTTCACCAACTCTGTGCCTACATGGGTAGCTATTTGATACTGGAGCCACAGTTTCTAGCTGATGTTCCATACTAACGCTATTTTCGCCCGTATTTATATAAGGCTGGTCTTCACCCGTGTACTACAAGTTAAGTACCGGGTGAATCTTCTATCTAGGTGGCGCCCTGATGGTGAATGTGAGACAAAACGAAGGTGGTTCGATGTTGGTTACAGAGGTGGTGTGATCTGAGTGTTGCCTCGTCCTGATATGATCTTAGATGTTGCCAGGACGTAAAACTCCAACAACCAGCCAACCTAAGGTTCTCATCCCTGTCCGTCCTGATATGACCTTAGATGTTAGAAGGACGTAAAACTCAAACAACCCACCCATCCCATCCGTGTCAGAGTCTACAGTGCCTAAATCTAGTTAGTTTGTGGTGACACTGACAGGTGAGGATGGGTCACCCATGACTGCTTCCTGTACATTTGGCCCCAACCTCGCGTCTGGCTCTGGTCACCGGACCTTTGTTTTCTTATTCCTTCATAGTTTCCGCGTCTCAAGTATTAACCCTGTTGTTGGTTCCATTGTGCTGATGTTCACGCCTTAGCTACTTAGCAATGAACACAAGGTATAGGGGTTTAAAGGTGTGGGGACAGGCACAAGGCTATTTCTGTTATTATTGCTGTTGAAATATATATTCAGCTGAGTAGTCCTTTTACAGTGCCGAGGCATCAGACTATGGAACTTTAAAGAGTGCAGCTGTATCTAAGTTGGATATGTCGGATCAAATTTCTGTAAGTATTTTGATCTATAAAACTTTGTACCTTCATCTGATTATGCAGCTTTAACGAAGCAAAGTAATTCGAGCCGCAGACCACCTCAGCGTACATCAAAGTGGAAAATGCGCCTCGTGAGCTGACAATGTGCCGCAGCCGTACTGCCCGTATGCAAATGAAGCATGCTCAGTGCACGTGCACCGGAAGTGGAATCGATTCACATTGATACAAGCTGTATGTAGTGTCAGTGTACCTGTATAAGTCCAACAGGGGTGACGGGTCAGCAGGGCTTGTGGTACAGGCGTGTTGGGGGGAAGGAATGGGGGGAGTTGGGGGAAGAGGGAAGGGGAAAGGGTGGGCGCGAAGGGGATTGTGGTACAGGTGGATTGGGGGATTGGGGGGAAGTGGGGAGGGGGAGGAAAGGAAAGGAGGGGAGAGGGTGGGGCGGAGAGGGTTTGTGGTACAGGTTGGGGGAGGGGGAGGAGGGAGATGAGATGGGGGAGGGGGGAAGAGGTGGAGCGGAGGGGGCTTGTGGGGGAGGAGGGCGAAGAGAGGGGTAGAAGCGGGGAGTGGGGAGGGGGACGGAGGGAGGGAGGGAGATCGAGGGGGAAGATGATAGTGGAGGGGAAGGAGGGGGGAAAGAAGGGGGAGGGGGAAGAGAGGGGTGGGAGGAGGGCTTGCAAACAAGTAGTGACATTATGCCTAGAGGGGGGATAATCTCGGCTCCCTGATGCAATCACCCTGCCCATGTCTACCTGTGTATGTGGCATTTCACCAGGGTAGGTGAGTGCACCTCATGGCACTTGTCGCTGTGGAATCCTAAGTCTCATACTTACAATTACAAGTATGCAGGTAGCAGACTCTGTTACACACAGGGCAGGTTCAACACCGCGCAGCGTCACACCAACAGCCACCCACCTGCCCGACCTACAACCATGTTACCTCTCCACCCGCACCGTGATACACACACTGCCACTGCACTACTAACCAGACCACTTCATTTACCTTAACATCACAATCGTTTATCAATTAGAGGAGCACCTGTAATCGATACGCGGTGCTCGAACCATTAAAATATGTGATTGTCGTCTACCCGACCCACACTGCCAAAGACAAATCCTTGCTACCTCAAGTAGGGACTCGTATTGCTATTGTGATCGTATTTGCTGTAATTGCTGTGCCGCGTTAGAACGAGTAACTATTGACACAAGTGTCCATTATCCTTTCACGCTATCTAAGGTGTACATATCGATAGCTGGAAGACCAGTGCCTTGGTGCTACAAAAGAGATTATTCAGCTGAATAACTATTTTAACAGCAATAATAACAAAAATAGCCTCACACCCTACACCTCTAAGCATCTACAGCTTGTGTTCATTGCTAAGTAGCTAAGGTGCGAAGACCAGCACAACAGAACCAACAACAGGGTTATTACTTGATGAATAGAAATGCGCAAACTATGAAAGAATAAGAAAACAAAGGTCAGGTGACCAGAACTAGATGGGAGGTTGGTGCCAAATGTACAGGAAGCAGTCATGGGTGACCTGTCCCCACTTGTCAGTGTCACCACAAACTACCATAAAACCTCTCTGAATTGACCGACTATGGGACCGACTTTAAGTTGTCCATTTAGGAGGTGGTCAGTTTAGAGAGTTAGAATATCCTTACAGTGGTATTGTTGGGGGCCCAAATAAAGCGATCGATATAGGGGAATGGTCGATCTGTGGAGTGGTCGGTATAGAGAGGTTTTACTGTAACTAGATTTAGGCACTATATACCCTGATAGGGATGGGATGGGTGGGTTGTCGGAGGTTTACGTCCTTGCAACATCTAAGGTCATATCAGGACGGGCAGGGATGGGAAGCGTAGAGACATATGCCGAGATATTGATTCCTATTTTAGTTTGGTGACGGTCTATTAATGCTACCCATAACGGTTAAGTCTAATCACTTGTTTTTGCCTCTAGACAATAATAGTCTCGTGGTTCCCCTTGTTTTGTCACATTCAGTTGTTGCGTAGCTGTCGCATGCATTCTTTCACTGTTTGTAAGTATTTTCCTTCATCTCAGATTTCAGGAAATTTCAGGACAAGTATCGACCTGTGGCAATGTATTCTCATGGTGGCTTCATATTGGTCGTACCAAGCCTGATATCTCACTCAGTCACGCTATCCCGTCATTGAGCTAACCACTTCTTGCCCCTTCCTATTGATAGCACCCAGTGTCAGGTGAGCTGGCAACACTTGACTTTTATAAAAGGCATCGGTTTGACTCGGCTGGGGATCGAACCCACTACCTCACACAGTGAAATGGATGCTATACTACACAGTCACCTTACTCTACAGATACAACTTAAGCTTAGAAGGAAATATCGCTGAGAAAATATAATGTAATGATCTAATCAATACACCTGTAGGTTTGTATATATGTATGTATATATGTATACAGCATATAATTACTATCATGTATGTGAATTGTCAAACTATACCATATGTAAGTCTTCAAATAATTAAAATAGTTATTTCTGCTGACTTGAGCTAGCTGCTGATGACGATATCAATTATCAGACTACATATACGTATATTGTAAATAACTGAATTGTCACATGGCTGGAAGACCAGTGCTACGGCGCCGACCAAAGATGTTATTCAATGAATAAACTGTTTATAAAAAAACGAATTGTAAATACTTCGAATTACTTTGGTTAAAATAAGCATTATTGAATTGTGCAAATCACATACAAGGCCTATTGCAGGAACGCTGCTGAGACTGCGACAAACTACGAACTTTGACCTCACTGTGTGCGTAACCACCCCTATCACGTGACTGTTGTTGTTGAGTGATCATCGACTGGTTGCATCTCGCGGGCAGTGCCACCTGTGTCTCAATCGATGATTGCTGCATCGATCAGCTGATCAAAGGAGCATCACCAGATCAGGCGGGAAAACAGTTGGTTGGTTCGTTGTTGGGGTGTTACATCCTGGAAACATCTCAGGTCATATCAGGACGGGTACCGACTTGTGACACTGCACACTCATGATGACTTTATAGTGCTGCTTCACTGGGATACCAGGCTATCAGCATCGTGACCAGTATCCTGACACTGAGCCAACCAGTCATTGCCCTATCCTAATAATGGCAAGCACCAGGCTAGGTCACAACAAGTATCACTTTTTATGTCGTTGGTTTGACTCGACCAGGGTTCGAACCCATGAATTCGAATAACATAATCTATCAAAACCGGAGACGGACGCTCAACTCGTTCGCCCATCCCGTCTGGCTTGAGGAAAAGAGCAGGGCAGGCACCCGCCACTCGCAGACAAGGAGGAGGAGTTTATCATTTTGAGCTACAGGGTTCCTTTATAATTATATACATCCACATAACTGGGGAGAAAACTTAGATAGATAGTGTGCAATGAACAGCAACAACACCAGTTTCGACACGAAGACACGTGTCACATGATGCTTGTGTAGTAGTCTATACATGAGGTTCAGCACGACGCGGTGGCAGCAGGGACTGCGTTGACTACTGCAGAAGGGGAGCGTCCCTGGGTGGACTGGTGGACCGCCCTCCTACTGCCACTGGTTAGCGCCCACTCCCCACCATGAGATTCAGAGGTTACTGCGACCTGGCTGGTGAGGGAACAGGCCACTTGGTTCTGTGATGTCACATACCGCATGCCGCATACTGCATACCGCATACCACGTACCACATGCCGCATGCTGCATACCGCATACAGCATACCACATGCCGCATGCCGCATACTGCATACCGTATACCAAGTACTGTATGCCGCATGCCACATACCGCATACAGCTAAGATTCCTTATATGCGGCATGTGGCATGCGAATGTGGCATGCGGCATCGATACCCATGTCGACCTCCAATAGTCGATGTCTACTTTTTGTGCTGGGGGTCATTAAACAAAAAAAGGAAAATAAAGAAAAAAGATACCCATTCCATTTTGGGGTTTTTTTGCTCCAAATTTGTGAAGGAAAGTCAAAGTTACTATTGTTTTCTATGGCAAACACAGCAGCATTATTTACATTCGCATTCGCACCGATCGGTCCATCTGTCCATGGGTCGATCCATTTGCCGTATTTGCATTTGCATTTGCATTCGCATTCGCATTCGCATTCGCATTCGCATTCGGACATATGGAGCACCCCTGTTTATTTATATGCTTTTCCATTTTTTTCCGCATTTGCATTCGCATGCCTCACACCGCGTATATGGAATCTTAGCTTACCGCATGCCGCATGTAGCATGCCGCATGCCGCATGCCACATGCCACATGCCTCATACCGCATACCACGTACATGGAATCTTAGCTTTAAGCTCCTCCTGTCCGAGTTGTCCGCTCATGGCAGGGGTTCATTGACTACAGGGGCTGCTGGAGGCGAGGTTCTGCATGCCGTCCGGGCCGTGCTCAACTTACCTCGACGAGGAACAGGAGGAGGATGACGATGTTGATGGTGTGGAGGACGCGCTCAGCCAGCAGCACCGGGGAGTCGACGCCGGACTCCTCCAGGGTGCGCGTCGTGTCGTTCAGGGACATGCGCAGAGGCCGATCCGACATGCCCCGTGGCGGGCCTGCAATGATGGAGATGTGGGAGAATGCTTACAAACAGAGAAAGAATGCATGCAGTAGATAGCTACATGATTGAAAGTAACAAAACAACGGGAACCATGAGATTATTACTGTCTAGTGGCAAAAACAAGTCATTAGACTTAACCGTTACGGGTAGTATAAATACACCAACACAAAAAAAAACACAAAAAAAAACATGAGACGCTGGTTGATTAAGGGACGCTGAGCAGTGTTGAACCACATAGACAGGTACGTGAGGATAGAGTGATTGCGTCAGGGAGCCTGGGCAGCATAATGGTTAGTATGCTAGTCCCAGAACGGCTAGACGTGTGGGTTTGAATCCTGCCCTGGTCGCAATATTTCCAATTTCCATCAACCCATGACACTATCGTGCCATACTGCTATTACTTCTAACTATATTACCATTCTATATTGCTATACTTTGTTACCATGCGATACTACCATGCCATGTTCCCATACTATATTAAAATGATATATTACCATATTAATACCATAATATTACCATAACATTACTATGCGATGCTTCCATTCTATATTAACATGCCATGTTATCATACTATATTACTATGATATATTACCATATCAATCCCATACTATTACTATGCGATGCTTCCATGCCATATTACCATGCCATATTATGATGCTATATTACTATGCTATATTACTCTGTTATATTACCATTCTATATTACCGTGATATACCACCATAGCAGAGTGCTACACATCGGAGTGAATGTGCAATCTTTGTTCACATTCCAATTGATGTTTAAAAACCCCATAACATTAATAATTAGCTGAGAATATAAGTGATTTGTTATTGCACATGGCTGTTTACATCAAGTTGAATCCAGGATGACCCCCAGGAGCATGAGAACACGACTGTGCAAACTGCCCCCCCCCCCTCACAAAGCCCGTCTGTCAACATCAAGACACCACTAAATTACCACAGCACCAGCTCACACACATACATCAAGGCAGCACTAAATTACCATAGTACCAACTCACACGCATACATCAAGGCAGCACTAAATTACCACAGTGCCAATTCACACACATACATCAAGGCAGCACTAAATTACCACAGCGCCAACTGACACACATACATCAAGGCAGCACTAAATTACCACAGTGCCAACTCACACACATACATCAAGGCCGCACTAAATTACCACAGTGCCAACTCACACACATACATCAAGGCAGCCCTAAATTACCACAGCATCAACTCACACGCATACAGCAAAGCAGCACTAAATTACCACAGCGCCAACTCACACACATACATCAAGGCAGCACTAAATTACCACAGCATCAACTCACACGCATACATCAAAGCAGCACTAAATTACCACAGTGCCAACTCACACACATACATCAAGGCAGCACTAAATTACCACAGTGCCAACTCACACACATACATCAAGGCAGCACTAAATTACCACACCGCCAACTCACACACATACATCAAGGCAGCACTAAATTACCACAGCGCCAACTCACACACATACATCAAGGCTGCACTAAATTACCACAGTGCCAACTCACACACATACATCAAGGCAGCACTAAATTACCACAGTGCCAACTCACACACATCACAATACCACATCACCATCCAAGGCAGCACTAAATTACCACAGCGCCAACTCACACACATACATCAAGGCAGCACTAAATTACCACAGTGCCAACTCACACACATACATCAAGGCAGCACTAAATTACCACAGTGCCAACTCACACACATACATCAAGGCATCACTAAATTACCACAGTGCCAACTCACACACATACATCAAGGCAGCACTAAATTACCACACTGCCAACTCACACACATACATCAAGGCTGCACTAAATTACCACAGCGCCAACTCACACACATACATCAAGGCTGCACTAAATTACCACAGTGCCAACTCACACACATACATCAAGGCCGCACTAAATTACCACAGTGCCAACTCACACACATACATCAAGGCAGCACTAAATTACCACAGCGCCAACTCACACACATACATCAAGGCAGCACTAAATTACCACAGCATCAACTCACACGCATACATCAAGGCAGCACTAAATTACCACAGCGCCAACTCACACACATACATCAAGGCAGCACTAAATTACCACACCGCCAACTCACACACATACATCAAGGCAGCACTAAATTACCACAGCGCCAACTCACACACATACATCAAGGCAGAACTAAATTACCACAGCATCAACTCACACGCATACATCAAGGCATCACTAAATTACCACAGTGCCAACTCACACACATACATCAAGGCAGCACTAAATTACCACACCGCCAACTCACACACATACATCAAGGCTGCACTAAATTACCACAGTGCCAACTCACACACATACATCAAGGCCGCACTAAATTACCACAGTCCCAACTCACACACATACATCAAGGCTGCACTAAATTACCACAGTGCCAACTCACACACATACATCAAGGCAGCACTAAATTACCACAGTGCCAACTCACACACATACATCAAGGCTGCACTAAATTACCACAGTGCCAACTCACACACATACATCAAGGCCGCACTAAATGACCACAGTGCCAACTCACACACATACATCAAGGCTGCCCTAAATTACCACAGTGCCAACTCACACACATACATCAAGGCAGCACTAAATTACCACAGTGCCAACTCACACACATACATCAAGGCCGCACTAAATTACCACAGCGCCAACTCACACACATACATCAAGGCAGCACTAAATTACCACAGTGCCAACTCACACACATACATCAAGGCCGCACTAAATTACCACAGCGCCAACTCACACACATACATCAAGGCTGCCCTAAATTACCACAGTGCCAACTCACACACATACATCAAGGCCGCACTAAATTACCACAGCGCCAACTCACACACATACATCAAGGCCGCACTAAATTACCACAGCGCCAACTCACACACATACATCAAGGCAGCACTAAATTACCACAGCGCCAACTCACACACATACATCAAGGCTGCCCTAAATTACCACAGCATCAACTCACACACATACATCAAGGCTGCACTAAATTACCACAGTGCCAACTCACACACATACATCAAGGCAGCCCTAAATTACCACAGCGCCAACTCACACACATACATCAAGGCAGCACTAAATTACCACAGCATCAACTCACACACATACATCAAGGCTGCACTAAATTACCACAGTGCCAACTCACACACATACATCAAGGCCGCACTAAATTACCACAGTGCCAACTCACACACATACATCAAGGCCGCACTAAATTACCACAGCGCCAACTCACACACATACATCAAGGCAGCACTAAATTACCACAGCGCCAACTCACACACATACATCAAGGCTGCCCTAAATTACCACAGCATCAACTCACATACATACATCAAGGCTGCACTAAATTACCACAGTGCCAACTCACACACATACATCAAGGCTGCACTAAATTACCACAGCGCCAACTCACACACATACATCAAGGCTGCACTAAATTACCACAGCGCCAACTCACACACATACATCAAGGCTGCCCTAAATTACCACAGTGCCAACTCACACACATACATCAAGGCTGCACTAAATTACCACAGTGCCAACTCACACACATACATCAAGGCTGCACTAAATTACCACAGCGCCAACTCACACACATACATCAAGGCTGCACTAAATTACCACAGCGCCAACTCACACACATACATCAAGGCTGCCCTAAATTACCACAGTGCCAACTCACACACATACATCAAGGCTGCACTAAATTACCACAGCGCCAACTCACACACATACATCAAGGCAGCACTAAATTACCACACTGCCAACTCACACACATACATCAAGGCTGCACTAAATTACCACAGCGCCAACTCACACACATACATCAAGGCCGCACTAAATTACCACAGTGCCAACTCACACACATACATCAAGGCTGCACTAAATTACCACACTGCCAACTCACACACATACATCAAGGCTGCACTAAATTACCACAGCGCCAACTCACACACATACACCAAGGCAGCACTAAATTACCACAGTGCCAACTCACACACATACATCAAGGCTGCACTAAATTACCACAGCGCCAACTCACACACATACATCAAGGCTGCACTAAATTACCACAGCGCCAACTCACACACATACATCAAGGCTGCACTAAATTACCACAGCGCCAACTCACACACATACATCAAGGCCGCACTAAATTACCACAGCGCCAACTCACACACATATATCAAGGCAGCACTAAATTACCACAGCGCCAACCTGCACCCTGATTTAAAGTTGCATAGTTTGATGGTTTTGAGTTTCTGTCACTTTCTACGATAAATATATTAGGTTGATTGTTATAATCTACCTGACATTAGATTGAAGTAACCTTTATTTTAAGTGTGTTTGAGATATTTGAATTGCAAACATAGAACATTAATTTTGGCAAGCACGCAAAAACTCTGACACTATAGGATTCAGCAGGAACAGATTCTATAACGACAGCCCCTTAATGTTTCTCTCTCACCACCTTGACCTCCATGATATTCACCTCCTCTACACTGTGAGCCAACGGTCATTCTGCTCACTTTAAAAATTATTTATATATACAGTAAAACCTCTCTAAATCGACCGACCATGGGACCGACTTGAACTTTAAGTGGTCCATTTAGGTAGGTGGTCGGCTTAGAGAGTTAGAATATCCTTACAATGGTATTGTTGGGACCCAAATAAAGTCATCGATATAGGGGAGTGGTCGGTCTGTGGAGGGGTCGGCATATAGAGGTTTTATGATAATAGTTATGTACACACTTCCGGAGAGCCTTGTCAGAACTGACCTTCCATATGCAGTCCATTTAATTGATGGATAATTTCCGTGTATGAGTGAAAACCAAGTGCTTTTTGATTGGCTGGTTTTTATGGCGCATAACCATGTGACAGACACGTGACGGCAGAACAAAGCCATCATTTATTACTACTTTCTAATCCACTTTTATGGTAACTGTAAATATCCACTAAATCAACAACAAAACTGTTCCAAACATCCTATCAAAGTATCATTGCATCCAGGTATAATAATGCAATCATACATAGTATTAATGCCCGCACTACGCTAATCGACACTCCGATGTTAAATCCTAGATCAGAGTTCATTTATAGTTGCACTGTCCGATGGTTGTGTAATTAAATGGTGTAAATGACTAAAATTAAGCATGGCAGGAAGACCAGTGCCTCGGCGCTGAAAAAAACCCTGTAGTCAAATGAATAAAAATTGTTGACAACAAACAACCCTCTTTCCAAGCTGCTAGTTCCCGAGTTGCGTGATTTAAATGCATATCCATAGGTGTCTGGGGGGCATTAGAGGCGTGTGAAATGAGGCCATTGTGTTGCAACACGCCGTGACTGGCCGGCTCTATTTCAGTCTACCATGTTGCCTTGGAAACCAGTCTCACCTGTGACTTCCGCTCCTCCAAGTGTCAACAACGCAGCAGCCGGCGGCCAGTCGGTTCTTAGTCTCTTTTGATATCATTCTTTGTTGGTTTTCCCCCCCAGAAATATAAACAACATGGCCGAAGTCATGTGACTGAGTGCAGGTGGACGTGGTTTATTTGCCATGATGACGTCACAGGGCAAAGGAAGCCATTGTTTTCCGCACAGACGCTGACTTAAAGTGCGGAAATGGTTAGCAGACATTTTCCCACAGAGCATGCACAGTGAGTAGCTATCCACGATATGAATGAGTTGTTCCGCCGTCATCAGAGGGAAGACTGGCGGTGGAAATCTTCTATAAGGCCTTTTCCACAGAACCTATTTCACAATGAGCCGCTATCCACAAGACTAGGTCTTCCCACTGTCATCAGAGGGAAGACTGGTGGTGGAAATCCTCTATTTTTTTGTTTTCCTAAAAGTCTTGAATGAACAGTCTCTAATAGTCAGTAGACGCGGCATCTCAACAAGGTGCCTGACCTCAGATGTCGCCAGGACATCAAACTCCAACGACCAACCAACCAACAAGGCGCCAGACGCTGCGAGCTGGCATTCATCAATTCATCATCTAGTACGTCTCCCGAAGAATCGATTTGTGTGATAACCGCCGCATCAGTTGGCCCGCCTGGTAGTGCTGGAGAGTGCTGTGTTCCGTGGTGGGTGAACACATTTACCGAATTTACCAAATGACTGACATTCACACTGGGGTCGGATAGTTCTCAACCAGCATCTGGGCGTTTTGTGTGAGTTTTGTGTGGTCAATAAGGTGGTGGTGGTGGTGGTGGTGTGTGTGTGTGGGGGGGGGGGGTCACTTGTTGCTTCAAACTGTTACTACAGTTGATGGATCGTCTCATTGTTGTTATTATGTTTTGGTCATCATTACAGAGTCGCTTGCCGGTGTCAGCGTCTTATTTCCCACAAGTCTCATTTCCCAAATATCGCTTCTGTGTATGCGCGGATTCGAGTGACGAAAGCAAACTTTGGTTGGCTTTATGACTTTAAACCCAAGAATACTGGAGGAAACGTGTACAACAATATTCTCTACGAGTTTGAGAATATTGGTGAATATATTAAAGAAGTTATTGGCGAAAAACCGATTCGGTGACATCGCCGTGTTTACTTCTGGTCGCTTGTTCGACCTGATTATCACTATCTGTTTTTTAGCCGTTATTCTTATGAGTTTAAACCCAAGAATACAGGAGAATACGTATTGCTTGTGGAGAACAATATTCTCTGACTTTTAGAATATTGACGCATATATTAAAGAATGTATTGGAGTTAAACATATTTCTTGTGGAGAACCAGACTTGTGGGAGGTGAGACGCTGACACCGGTAACCCCCCCCCCCCCCCCCCCCCCACCGACACAAACACACACACACTCATACACTGATGCTACCACTGACATACACACTCATACATCCCCACAGACACTCACACATTGTCACTGCCACACACACACTCACCCCCCACACATGCGCACACTCACATGCTGTCACTGCCACACACTCACATACACATACACCCACACTCACACATTGTCACTGCCACACTCAAACACATACACACTCACCCCCCCCCCCCCCCCCCCCCACAC
This sequence comes from Branchipolynoe longqiensis, assembly GCA_030323885.1. Taxonomy (NCBI): domain Eukaryota; kingdom Metazoa; phylum Annelida; class Polychaeta; order Phyllodocida; family Polynoidae; genus Branchipolynoe; species Branchipolynoe longqiensis. Next base: position 3,538,868 of record CM059188.1, read on the forward strand.
ACACACACATGCACACACTCACACGCTGTCACTGCCACACACTCACATACACATACACCCACACTCACACATTGTCACTGCCACACTGACACACATGCACCCCCCACACACACACACACTCACACGCTGTCACTGCCACACACTCACATACACATTCACCCACACTCACACATTGTCACTGCCACACTCACACACATGCACCCCCCCCCCCCCCACACACACACTCACACGCTGTCACTGCCACACACTCACATACACATTCACCCACACTCACACATTGTCACTGCCACACTCACACACATGCACCCCCCCCCCCCACACACACACTCACACGCTGTCACTGCCACACACTCACATACACATTCACCCACACTCACACATTGTCACTGCCACACTCACACACATGCACCCCCCCACACACACACTCACACGCTGTCACTGCCACACACTCACATACACATTCACCCACACTCACACATTGTCACTGCCACACTCACACACATGCACCCCCCCCACACACACACTCACACGCTGTCACTGCCACACACTCACATACACATTCACCCACACTCACACATTGTCACTGCCACACTCACACACATGCACCCCCCCACACACACACACTCACACGCTGTCACTGCCACACACTCACATACACATACACCCACACTCACACTCACACATTGTCACTGTCACACACTCACACACCCATACATCCACACACACTGTTATTGTCACTGCCACACCCACACACATGCACCACCCCCAACACACACACACTCACACGCTGTCACTGCCACACACTCACATACACATACACATACACATACACCCACACTCACACTCACACATTGTCACTGTCACCCACTCGCACACCCATACATCCACACACACGCTGTTACTGTCACTGTCACTGCCACACTCAAACCCGCCCACACACACCGTACACCCACATGCACTCACAAACTGTCACTGCCACACACTCACATACACCCCCAAAACACTTATACACTGACACTGTCACTGCCACACTCACACACACGCATACACACCCACTCACACCCACACCCCCACTCACCCCCACTCGCACATACACTCACACCACACTCTCCACTCACCACATTGCGTAGCGTACGGTTGCAATGGTGACATTCTGGTCAATATTTGCGGCATGCCTTGTGGCTGCCACGCCGTCAGACAACATCTGACTTCTACTGCCGACAGAGGATTGCCGACTGCTGACTACCGACTGCCGACAGACGATTGCCGACTGCCGACAGACGATTGCCGACTGCCGACAGATGATTGCCGACTGCCGACAGACGACTGGCGATTGCGGACTGCTGACAACCAAAGCCCGGTATAAAACCCGGTATAAAACCTAAAAACGCCCATTTGGTGACTAAGGTTGTTTTTCACCCGGCCGTTTCAGTCTTTATGTGTGTGCACCCAATCAGACCCAAAGGCTACCAACTCACGACTTAAAACTCAGCTTTCGGGCTTGTGACGGTAATCTTATAAGATTCAAAAACTGCTGATTACCGACTGCCAACTGCCGACTCGCTGGCCGGGTATCTGTCAGCTGGAGACGCTGCTAACTCACCCAACCTACTTCAGAAACGTCTTTGCAGTAACTTGCAGATGTATTATATATATATATATATATATATATATATATATATATATGTATATGTATATGTATATGTATATAATACAGAGACGTCTCTGAAGTAGGGCGAGCGGGATGTAGCTCAGGCGGTACATCCGATCGATCCTGCTCAGTGGACCCATTTGCAGTTTGGGCTATTTTCCATTCCATTCCAACCAGTGGTCCACAACTGGTTCATCAAAGGCTGTGATGCCCTCTCTGTGGGAAAGTGCATATAAAAGACCCCTTGCTGCTTATCGGAAAGAGGAGCCTATGTGGCAGCAATGGGATTCCTCCAAAGAAATATGTCAGAAGGTCCATATGTTTGATGTCCAATAGCGATGTGCTCTCGAAGCATTGTTCAATAAAACAAGCTCTACTTTTTTTTGGAGTGGTACACGTGAAGGGATTTTCAATATGAGAATGATTTGTGAACGTTATTGTGAAGTGAACCAGGATGTTTATGCCTGCTTTATTGACTATGAGAAGGCCTTCGACCGAGTCAATCATGAACTGTTAATCAAATGTTTACAAGATATTGGTGTCAATGGCAAAGACATTAAACTAATTGTGAACTTATACTGGACACAACGTGCATTTATAAAAATGGAGCAGGGCCTATCGGATGAAGTTATGATTAAACGAGGAGTTCGACAGGGGTGTGTATTGTCACCATGTCTATTTAACCTGTACACAGAGATGATTTTCAGACACATTGAAGATTGCAAGGGAGTGACAATAGGTGGCATGAACGTCAACAATCTTAGATATGCCGATGACAGTGTAATACTAGCAGACAGTGAGAAAAAACCTACAAGATATAGTGAATAGAATCAATAAAGCTGGAATACTATTCAACATGAAGATGAATGCCAGGAAGACCAAAACAATGGTTATAAGTAAAAAGACAGATAAACCAAATGTCAATATAACCATAGATGGCACAAACATAGAACAAGTATCCGAATTCATATATCTCGGACAAAAGATTACAAATGATGGGAGATGTGAGGAAGAAATTAAAAGAAGGATAACAATAGCCCGAACAACATTCTCCAAAATGTATAGAGTGTTAACATCAAGTAAGATATTAATACAAACAAGGAAGCGTATTCTTCAGTGTTATGTGTGGTCTACTCTAATGTATGGGGCAGAGACATGGACAATCTCTAAGAAAATGTACAAACGTTTAGCAGCATTTGAGATGTGGACTTATCGAAGGATGATGAAAATATCATGGACAAAGAAGATCACCAACAAAGAAGTTCTCAGAAAAATTAAAAATAAGAAAAGCTTGTTTGCCACTATACAGACAAAGAAACTTATTTATTTTGGCCACATCATTCGTCAGAGTTCAATATACCGTACATTGTTGGAAGGGAAGGTGAATGGCAGCAGAGGGAGAGGGAGACCAAGAACATCATGGTTTACAAATATTTCACAGTGGACAGGCTTGAATTATTCACAGTCTATCAGAACAGCACAACATCGGGACAAGTGGAGAACCATTGCATCCAACCCTCGACTAGAGGATGGAACTATTGATTGATTGATTATATTTATCCCGACAGGCGGCGTCACCAATAGCGCCTGGAGGAGACGCTTATAGAGACCCCAGGGGCGCTCCCTGGTGTCGGGCCTTGTCAATAGGTCCGGTCAACTTTTGAACTCATATCGGGGTACAATGCAAACACACATGCACTAATGTGTGGTGAGGGGTGCTACATAAACATATGACATATATGGTGTTGACACAGCGCGGGTTTGTTGATGTGAAGGCGGAGTTACAGGGCATTCATGTGGTTCTAACATTGACCTTTTGGTGGCTGTGAAATTGACATAATTTAGGTTTTGACCAGGACCTTATGGTTGGTGTGAAATTAGCATACTTTAGTGAAATTGGCACACTTCTAGTTGTGATATTGACAAACTTGGAGTTGTGATATTGACAAACTTCTAGTTGTGATATTGACAAACTTGTAGTTATGATATTGACAAACTTGTAGTTGTGATATTGACAAACTTGTAGTTGTGATATTGACAAACTTGTAGTTGTGATGTTGACAAACTTGTAGTTGTGATGTTGACAAACTTGTAGTTGTGATATTGACAAACTTGTAGTTGTGATATTGACAAACTTGTGTTTGTGATATTGACAAACATGTAGTTGTGATATTGACAAACTTGTAGTTGTGATATTGACAAACTTTTGGTTCTGATATTGACAAACTTGTGGTTGTGACATTGACAAATTTGTAGTTGTGATATTGACAAACATGTAGTTGTGATATTGACAAACTTGTAGTTGTGATATTGACAAACTTGTGGTTGTGACATTGACAAACTTGTGGTTGTGACATTGACAAACTTGTAGTTGTGACATTGACAAACTTGACAGTGTGACCATGGTGAATGTGACAGTATGCCTACACTGACTGTGACAGTGTCACCATGGTGAATGTGACAGCGCACATACACTGACTGTGAGAATGTGACTATGGTGAATGTGACAGTGCGCCTACATTGACTATGACAGTGTGACCATGGTGAATGTGATAGTGTGACTACACTGACTGTGACAGTATGACCATGGTGAAGGTGACAGTGTGCCTACACTGACTGTGACAGTGTGACCATGGTGAATGTGACAGTGTGCTTACATTGACTGTGACAGTGTGACCATGGTGAATGTGACAGTGTGCCTTAACTGACTGTGACAGTGTGACCATGGCGAATGTGACAGTGCACCCACATTGACTGTGACAGTGTGACCATGGTGAATGTGACAGTGCGCCTATACTGACTGTGACAGTGTGTTCATGGTGAATGTGACAGTTCGCCTACATTGACTGTGACAGTTTGACTATGGTGAATGTGACAGTTCGCCTACATTGACTGTGACAGTGTGACCATGGTGAATGTGACATTGCGCCTACATTGACTGTGACAGCATGACCATGGTGAATGTGACAGTGTGCCTACACTGTCTGTGACAGTGTGACCATGGTGAATGTGACAGTGCACCCACATTGACTGTGACAGTGTGACCATGGTGAATGTGTCAGTGTGCCTTAACTGACTGTGACACTGTGACCATGGTGAATGTGACAGCGTGCCTACACTGACTGTGAGAGTGTGACCATGGTGAATGTGACAGTGTGCCTATACTGACTGTGACAGTGTGACCATGGTGAATGTGACAGTGTTCCTGCACTGACTGTGAGAGTGTGGCCATGGTGAATGTGACAGTGTGCCTACACTGACTCTGACAGTGTGACCATGGTGAATGTGACAGTGTTCCTGCACTGACTGTGACAGTATGACTATGGCGAATGTGACAGTGTGCCTACACTGACTGTGACAGTGTGACCATGGTGAATGTGACAGTGCACCTACACTGACTGTGAGAGTGTGACCATGGTGAATGTGACAGTGTGACTACACTGACTGTGACAGTGTGACCATGGTGAATGTGACAGTGTGCCTACACTGACTGTGACAGTGTGACCATGGTGAATGTGACAGTGTGCTTACACTGACTGTGACAGTGTGACCATGGTGAATGTGACAGTGTGCCTACACTGACTGTGACAGTGTAACTATGGTGAATGTGACAGTGTGCCTACACTGACTGTGACAGTGTGACAATGGTGAATATGACAGTGCACCTACACTGACTGTGACAGTGTGACCATGGTGAAAGTGACAGTGTGCCTACATTGACTGTGACAGTGTGACCATGGTGAATGTGACAGTGTGCTTACACTGACTGTGAGAGTGCCTGCTCTCTGGCCTAATGGCAGTAACTGGTTCCTCCAAGTTACTTCCCTCGGGCGGAACTGCACTACACTTAGTTGTGTTAACCCTTCTTCCCACACCACAGATACACACCTTTATACAGACCCAATTTACAACAAGATCTCAAACTGTAGACAACTACCTCTAATCTAACAACATCTGACAGATTCCTCCCATTGATTCCACTTTTAGTGAACAAAAGCCCAACAAGTCAGTGAACAAATATACACCAAAAGGTTAATTTGATTAAGAGCAGACGACAATTATTCAGAGCAGACGACAGGATTGAAGTGATGGTGGTTGGATTGACAACAGGTGTTTAGCTGCATCCCCCGTGGAGGCTAGTTACCGGTGTATACCTGAACAACAGGTGTGTTGGAACTGTGGGTGTGTAGGTGTTTAGGTGTGTAGGTGTTTAGGTGTGTAGGTGTGTAAGTGTGTAGGTGTGTAGGTGTGTGGTGGGGATGGAGGGGGGGGCTATTTTTAACGGCACGAACACAGCCATCTACGCCATAAAATGTTAACGGGTTTAGTCGAATTCATCAGAACCTTCATTTATATACAAGTTGGGATGCAATAACATTCTCTGTGCATGCCCATTTTTTATTTCTACTTATTTTGTTATATTTAAATATCTCGATTACGTTACAACCAACACGCCATACTCCAACTCTCATAAACGTACGCTTAAATTTGAATTCATCATACTAACATTTGGATAATCACCGACGCTTTCAAACATGGCTAGCGATGATGGTGATGTTAATAACTGGACTAATAGTTTGTCAATTCTCTATTTAATATTGCCATTATAGAGTAACTTCTTTGTTTTTTCATGTGTTGCTCCCACCCCCCCCCCCCACCCCCCATTTTTATTCCAGTTGAAAACCATTTGGCAACTGTGAGGTATTGCACATCCGGCCCAAACTGATTGGGTGCATTTGAACTATTTTTGGATGGAAATTTGAGACAGTGTGAACATCAACGACATGGCGGGAAAGCATCAAGCTTTATACTTATTACACTTACAGATTAACGTAACTTATAGATCCTCTTCTCGCTGATCTAGGCCCTATTGGACCTCTAATGCCAGCTCGTTGTGGTAAAGAACAACTATTTGATTGCACACATATGGAAGTCAACGGAGCCCTGAAGTCATATAATTGTGGGTGTCCTCTCCAATGTCTACCCAGCCTTCTCTCAAATACTTCTACCGTTGGTGCTTCAACCACTTGGTTCCATGGATCTGCCACTCGAAAAAAAACGAAGTGTTTCCTAACCTCAAGTTTGTGTCTCTCCTTGAAGATGTTATAGTGCTGGCCTCAGGGTCCGTATGCATGAAGAATTATTTATCGGCTCCTGTGTTAAGGGCCGGGTTCGGGTTAGCTAACGCCAGTGTTGGGAAATGGATCACGGGGTATGTACGGGTCCAAAGCGCGGAGGCGTTAGCTAACCTAGCAGTTATTTATAGATTTGGGAAATCCCTGTGTGCCTGTAGCCGCCGATTCGGCAGTGACGGCGGAGGCGATTTGTTTTGTGTACATTCATCGATTTGACAATATTAATAAGTTACTTTCGGTTCATTTTTGCGGTTAATTTGCTAAAATATCACTTTACAGTATGTAATTTTGTTAAATATGATCGCATTGAATAGATTTGGGTCTAATATTTTGCCGCCGATGTGGCGGCGACGGCGTCGGTGGCAGCAGCGATGTTTTGTTGATGTTCGACAGTATGGATAGCGACGTTGATGCGGCGGTGGCGGCGATTTGTTTAGTTTACATTCGTCGATTCGACAATATTAATATTGCTGCCGATGTAGTGGAGGCGTTAATATCGGTTCGAATTTAGGGTTAATTTAATGAAATTTCATGATTTGAGTATGTAATTCTGTTAAATATGATCGCATTCAATAGATTTGGCCCGAGTCGGTCCCTAACACCGACGGTAAACCTGATATGGGCTGGGGTTAGCGTAGACGACGTTAAACTTGCGGAGTTTCCTTAACACTCCCCCATGCATACCGACTTTTCCCCGCTAACCCGGAGATCGCCGCTAACCACAGGTTAGGAGCGCTAACACCACCCCATGCATACAGGCCCTGGTGTTGCTGTCTATTCTGAGGTTTTACGGATTGTGGGATCCCAGTTTGTATACATGGACTGGAAGGTGGTCTTTTGAAATGATGGATTTGTTTCAAAATAGATCTTTAATTTTAAATTGCCTTTCATTGGTTTGTGTCTGAAGTTACTGCCTACCGTTGTAAGTCCAGTTCTTAATACAGTACAATGCCGTTAAACCAAGCTCGGTTAAACCAAATGATCGGTTAATCCAAACTTTTTTCGGCGGCCCGGCAAAATGCTACCATTTATCATATAAAAAATTTGGTTAAACCAAAGTCGGTTAATCCAAAGTATCGGTTAATCCAAACAAAATTGTCGGCCCGGGCCACTTCCGATACAGTTAAATCAAGCTTTCATGTGGTTTTAAGGTCATCTCAGCCTTTTTTATATGATAAATGGTAGTATTTTTCCAGGTCGCCGAAAATAATTTGGATTAACCGATCCTTTGATTTAACCGAGGTTAGTTTAATGGGTTTAAAATGTATATACGTAAAAAAAACACAATAATCATAATGTCCATAATGCATCCCCATTTTTGCCAAAGCCAAGTCAAAGTCAAAGCTCGGTTAAACCAATGATCGGTTAATCCAAACAAATTTCTAAGGTCCCTTCAAGTTTGGTTTAACGGGGTTATACTGTAGTCGTTAATAGTCATTAAAGCCGCATAGGCCGATGAAAGCATCAAATCTTCAAAGCCAAACACTGACCTAGATTTGGCCTTACATATCCAGCTTAAACAGTGGTACACTTATTAAGCATGTATTAATGCATAGAATGAATACTAAGTCAATTTAATAAAGCCTGTAAGTGTTGAACCCTGTGGTGTCGAGAATTTGTATGTGTATGGACCGGTCTCCCGGTGGGGCAGCACTATAGAGTCACCATGAGTGCGCACTGACACAATGCGGTACCCATCCTGATATGACTATAGATATTGCTAATGCGTAAAACAAAACAAACAAACACAAGCTGAAGTTGGAGAAGGAGATTGCATGTCTCATTGTCTGGTCCAAATGTCGGCTGTTACTTTTAGCATATCTGTTTTCACTGACAAAATGTGCAGTTGACACAAAGTTTGTCACCGTCAAAGATATGTCCATTGTTTTATCACATTACCCGACCTTTGCACAGCCGGGGGCCTAGTCTGTCAGTGGAACCACCATGCTTTGTTTGTTGTTGTCTTACGTCCGAGCAACATCTAAGGTCATATTAGGACAGGTACCGACTTGTCACAGTTCGCACTCATGGCGACTTCATAGTGCTGTCCCACTGGGAGATCAGGCCGCCAGCACCATGACCCGATATCCCACACAGTCACATTATCCTGACATTGAGCTAACCAGCCCTTGCCCTATCCTACTAATCCCCAGCGCCAATCTAGGAAGCAACAAGAATCGATTTTGTAAGTCATTAGTTTGACTCGATGGGGAATGGAACTCCCGATCTCCCGCATGGGAGGCCTGCACTCTACCGATTCGGTCACCGTGCCCGGTTACACAAAGTAAACATGGCGGGTTGCAGAAACACTCACAGAGACTTAAGGCCCTGTCACATTATGATGCATCTCACAAGCACGCGGCCAACGTGTAAAATCACTTTTTTATGTAGAGAAGCGGCGAACTTTTCGGCGCGTGGGGGGGGGGGGGGGGGGCAAAGTTGGACGTATACATACCGTATACATAGTGTATGGCCAACGTATGACCACTGTATGGCCAGCGTGCTTCCGTGCGAAAAGCGCTTGAATTATGCTCACGGTATGTTCACAGAACACAGGTGAACATTATATACGTTATTCAATCGGCAAAACTACGCCTCATTCGTTACATATGTCAAGACACACTGGAGAAATGGTAAACTTATGTTAGACATACATTAAACGTACGTTATCCATACATTGTCAGTACACAGACTGTACATTCCCACTGCCATTAACGTAGGTCAACATAGTGCAATGCAGTGAACAACGTTTGTCTAATGTACGTCTCACATACATCGACGTACGCCTAACATATACATAACGTACGGCGGACGTAAAATCCACACGTTGTCGAACATTGTCATACGTCGACAGTTTTGTGCATGCACAAAACTTTGCTGACCTCGTGACGTGCAATGCGTATCTCAACGAACGTCGACATACATTGACATCTACCAATGAGCGCCTAATGCATGTGTAATGTATAACAACGTATCCCGACATAGCGGCCAAAAATCACATACGTCGGCGTAGGTTTGCGCGATGCGTCGTAATGTGACAGCCCCATTAGATTTGTATAAGTTTAACCCAGAATGTTAAATTCTGCTATTAACATGCAGCAGAATAGGAATTATTATGGTAAAATAAGGCCATGAAGGGCCAACGGCTATAGGATGCTGTATCAATCGAGCTCTCGTCACTTTTGTGGTTTGCAATCCCGGCGTGCAGTTGTTTCTAGGGTGTTTTTTTTAATAGCCTTTAGGGTGGGCCATTGGCCCTTCGTGGCCTTATTTTACCATAATAATTCCTATTTGCTGCATGATAATAGCAGAATTTAACATTATGATGGTAATTAGGCCATGAGGCCAACCACTACTTTGTACTGCTGCTGTGTGCCTGGATTGTTTTAATTATATTTATACTTTTGCATGTAGAAATAAATGGACAATTCAATATTGGTGCTTAATGTTTTTTATTGAAGGTTTTTTATGTCTACTGTGACTCTCAAGTCTTTTGTTGTACATGCATGCCCCTGTCAGGCTAACTTGGATAATATATCATGACAGTGTTCATCTTAGTGTCCCTGTCCATAGATTGCGGGTGTCAGGTTCGTCACCCCGGTGTTCGTGGTGATTGGTCTGTTGTAAAACTTCTGAAAAGTTCTTTCACCTGCCCAGCCTGACCCTTGCAGTATCATGGCCAGCGGTACCTGTCTTCTGCTGGCCGCACTCGTGCTTGCATGCCTGCAGGAGTATGGAGTGAAGGCGCGCATGTCAATGCCTGCCTCCTGTAGTGTGCATCTCACATATCTGGTCAGCGTCTCCTCTGACGCCTGCACATGTGGGCTGTTGGTGGTTGCGAAGACTGCTGGTTTCGCCCCTCTCAGTTCTACCAGATGCAGGTACCGTTTCAGATGTTCATATACACACAGGTCTTTTACCTCATATTTGCGGAACCTTAGGATGAGAGGTTTTTTTGTCAGATTATTTGATTTCATTTTGGTTGTGTATCTGATCGTGCAACCCCCTTCCTCCCAACTGAAATCCCCTCTCTGCATGCGTCCATCGCAGCGGAACGCCTCTTTGACGTGTTGCTCTCTGGATAGCTAATCCAAAAGTGACGAGAGCTCGACTCATACAGCATCCTATGGCAGTTGGCCTCGTGGCCTAATTACCATCATAATGCAGTTACTGTTCACGTGCATATATTTGATAATTTGGGGAGTCTAATGCAGGCGTACAATGACGTTCGACACTTAAATAACCTACGACGTTCTGTGACGTTCGTTCTGTACCACCCGGTTCTTTAGTGCAACGTTCGGTGACAATTTGTGGAACTTTATGACATTGTGCAATGTTCGCTGGCATTTTCCAACGTTCGTTGATTTTCGTCTGTACACTATGCTCAACCTGCAACCCGAAGTGCCGGGTTCTGTGACGTTATGTCAAGTTCTGTAACGTTCTACCACGTTTTGTAGCATTCTACCACGTTCTGTAGCGTCTTATCATGATATTTAGCATTCTACCACGTTCTGTAACGTCTTATGATGATATCTAGCATTCTACCACGTTCTGTAACGTCTTATCATGATATCTAGCATTCTACCACGTTCTGTAAGCTACACGTTCTGTAGTATTTTATCACATTCTGCCATATTCTGTAGCATTTTACCATATTCTGTAGTGGTTTATCATGATAACTAGCATTCTACCACGTTCTGTAGTGGTTTAGTTTTCTGCCACTATCTGTCAGATTCTCCCACATTTAACCACGTTCTTTCACGCTTTATCATATCTACCATTTTACCTCGTTCTGTACTAGTCTAGTATTTCCTGCCGCGTTCTGCAGAATCTTACCCCATTCTGCCACATTCTGTAGTGACCCCCCCCCCCTCCCTCTGAACCCCCACGCACACATACAACCCCCCCCGCCACACACACACACACACAACCCCCTCCCCCCTTCCACACCTCTGCTAACCACAGTCACACCCTGGAGGAACAATGCGTTCAGTTCCCTCCACAAACTCACACCCCGGGCACTTGGCAAACACCAGCAGACGACATTTCGCCCTCTGCCCCCGGTCGACGTTCGCGCATTTAAAGCACATTTAGCTCCACGCAGAGGCTCCTTAGTCCAAGGTCACACACACCCACAGGTCAAAGTTCCACTGGCCGGACCTACCTCGCACCGGCCGTGACGTCACCAGCACGCATGACGTCACATGTCACTGAACTTACATTGAATGCTCCGGGATACTATTTTTTTCTTTTTTCTTTTTCTTTCTTTATTTTTCTTAAAGATTTATACTGCCTATCATGGATAAGTCTGAATAGACTTGTTTTCACCATTAGACAGTTTGTCGATAGAAATCCTGAGTCTACACTTTTACCGACTCAAGGGATTTTTAACCTCCCACACCACATAGACATGGTATGAGAGCAACTGGCTTTTGATGACGCTGTAAGTTCTACACAGCGGTGGAAATCCAAATTGGCAGAGCTGGGGACAAGGGGAATCGAACCACCAACCTTCAGATTAGGAGTCCAACCTAGAAAAAAGTCAGGCACTCTAACCACTCCGCCACAGAGAACACAGAGAACAGAATTTGTTTGTTTAAATGGTGATACATTAGTTGATTAAGCACGGGAAATTTCAATCGCAGAGAATTGGTCTTCCACATTCCACTGCTCCTTGCCCTAACCTAGTAATGCTGAGTGCCAGGCTAGATGGTGACAAGTATAACTGTTTAAGGTTTGACACTGCCAGGATTCGTCCCTGAGTCCTAATGAGGTCTTACTGTCATTGATTGAGAAGCAGCCTTTTCAACGTACTGTATGAGAACCTGTATGAACTACAACATAATAGATGTCTGTCATGTACTAGAGACAGGTTTCACCGCCAACCCACCTTCTGACGTCAGTGGACGAACTAATATTCTGTACCGCTAATGTTCTCTGTAGAAACTCACCGTGCAGGGCATCATGTTCTGTGAAAAGAGCCTTACAGAGGATTTCCACCACCAACCTGCCCTCTGTTGGCAGTCTGAAGGGCTAATCTTGTGGGTAATAGGTCACTGCGCAAGCTCTGTGGGAAAGGTACATTGCATCTTTCCCCATTCCTCCCACTTAGAACTGAAAATAGTGGGTTTTTTAATATGGGGAAAATAGTATATTATGTGAGTATAAATAGTGGGAGTTAGCTCAAACCTTTGTATTGTATCCTTCTTCAATTCCCACTATCATCACCCATTTACTGTAGCACAGGTTTCCAATGCAGAAGGTCAGGAGCTTGAATACCGGTCGAGTCAAACCAATGGCTTACAACATTTATATGTGTCGCTACCAAGCCTGGTGCTTCGCATTAACAGGGTAGGACTAGGACTGAATAGCACAGTATCAGGATAACCTGACTGAGTGGGAAATTCGGTCATGGTGCCCATGATCTGGTCTCCCACTGGGGGCAGCACTATAAAGTTGTTATAAGTGTGCACAGTCACAAGTCAGTACTCATCCTGATATGCCCATAGATGTTGCCAGGACATAAAACTCCAGCAAACAAACATCACCCATCTTACTACTGGCGCCACCTACACTCATACCCCCGCACTAGGCCACCACCCGCCTATGACAGCCGGAGTAAAAGCTATATTTAAAGCACAGACGTGCAAAACACAGCAGACCATTCTTTCCCTCTGTGTGACCTTCACACACCAGAGGGCATTGCCCTGTTCTTGATCTAACCGAACATATGGCATGCTGGTAGCAATTAACCAAGGACACACCACCACACATGCGCCTGCAATAGGGGCAGGCTTTACTCCGGAGCTATCACCATGGCAACCACGCAACAATTCACACAGACACATATTGCACAGTGTTACTTTGATTGTTTTAATATATATATGAAGAGTTTAGGCGCAAAACCACGCAGACGCCAATCCAAAAATGGAGATAAACATTGGAATCAAACCCTCAACAACTTAATTTGTTTATATTCCTTCTCTTTTATTCATTGCTTCATAACCACATGATCATATGAAAAGTGGAATTAGAGAGAATTAAAATTATTTTCAGGTGCAAATGTTTGATTTAAACTACATTTTATTTATTGGTGTTTACATGGTTTTGCGCCTGAACTCTTCATATATATAAATACACTAAGTTGAATGATATTATCTATCCTAATTTCTTTGACGACCAATAGACGATGATACGAAAATCAATTTGCTCTAGAGGCATCGTTAAATAAAGCAAGCTTTTAAAAAAACTATTCAAATTTAGTGTGAAGTAATTTTATTAATATTATTGATGGTTAACTTCAAATATATTTGAAGTGAAAACATGCCAAGTTACTTGTGGCATGCACATCAAAATACTGACACCACGGGCTTCAGCAGTAACAGGTTCTATTAAATTGACTTAGTATTCCCTTCTATGTGGCGACAAATGTTTAATAAGTGCAGCCGTATCTAAGTTGGATATTAAGATCAAATCTAAGTAAGTGTTTTGGTTTTGAAAATATTATGATTTTATTGGATTATGTCATTTTACCCTTCAGTGTCTCGGTGCTGAAACCCCTTTATTCCTCGGAATCGACAAATAGTTACAACAACGAAGACCTACGACCCACTCAGTCGCATTAAGGGCGCATTCCATATACGCGTAATGCGTAATGCGTTATGCGTTACGCGTTATGCGAATGCCAGCATTCCATATACGCGTAATGCGTAATGCGTTATGTGGCGCATGACTGGCTATATTTAAAAAATAAAAATAAACAATTATTCTCCATACTGCTCTGTATGTGACCAAATATTGCATGTATATCTATGTAACTTTTTGTATGTCACATGGGGGTTCCTACCTTTATTATAACCAAATTATAAATAAGTATTCATATTTCTGTGCATATGGTAGCATTTTTAGCTTTCCCCTAACCGTATGTCTCCCTGGTGCCCAGCTCACCATGTGTTTCCAATTAGCACCCCTCTGTGAGACTGTTCAGTAATGCTCAGTCGCCTCTCCTGCTGTTAAACTAATGGACACCTCAGACTCAGGTTTCTATTCACATCCAGCTTGACGCATAACGCATTACGCACCGATCGCTACATGGAGATTTTCGGGATAATGAATTTCTGACGCATTCGCATTCGCATTACGCATTACGCATTACGCATATATGGAATGCGCCCTTTATCCTGACACTGAGCTAACCAGTCCTTGCCCTATCCTATTAATGCTGAGTGCCAGGCTAGGTAGCGACAAGTACCAATTTGATAAGTCATTGGTTTGACTCGACCCGCAAGTGGGTGGTTGACTCCCATCCAAAAACAGCTCAGTTCGTAACCTCCCAGAAATGGCTGGAAATGATATTTCAGAGCGTCTAGATTTTTTTTTAAAGTCCTCCAAAAAACTCGGGTATCCCACGCCTTCGGTCTCGTCCGTTCCAAGAATTTATCTGAACCCCCCAAAAAAATCCCTAGCTACGCTAGGGGCACAACGGACTGTTGAGTTTTGTAGAACCATCATTTTATACGCAAACTGGGGTTTAGGTTTCAGCCATTTAAACCTTTCAGGTCCAACTGGTTGCGGGTCGTTTGGTAATGATCACGTGACTCCCGGTAAACAAAGCCTGTCTATCATTTCGGTGTGCACACCGATATTAAGTGTGCATATTTTCACTTCAAATATATCCAAAGACAACCGTTTAAAATAAAAGCTCTTCAAACTGAAGCAAAGTAGATTATAACGACCAACTTAATATATTCATATTCAACAAAAATTGTAATCAAAGAATTTCCTCTCAAAACCACTTGAAGATTAATTTGTAGATAAATATACCCTGTTGATCGTTATAATCTACTTTTCTTTAGTTTAAATTACCCTTCATTTTAAAAGGTTAAATTCCTAAATTAATTCCAATTAGTAACATTAAGTACATTAATTCATTAAAAAAAAAATTACATTAATCAACGTGATTAATTACTTTCATTATATTATAAATATTCAGAAATATTTGAACACACATGATTATCTTCGAACATATTTGATTGTCTACGATATTTGAAACAACAGGAAAGCCTCTCTAACCAACCACCTCCACAGATCGACCACTCCCCTATATCGATCACTTTATGTGGGTCCCAAACGATCACCCACGCAATACCATTGTAGCGATAAAAAAAACTCCCTAAACCGACCACCTCCCTAAATCGATCATTTGAAATGGGTCCCATGGTCGGTCTATTTACAGAGGTTTTACTGTATTTACAGACATTTGCTGATTATAACCATCCAATTAAACATTAATGCACAAACACAACACCGACGTTTTCGGGCACTATTTAAAGCTGCACAGTCCGATGAAGCATCACATTTTCAAAAGCAAAATAATTATCTAGATTTGACTCTACATATCTAACCTAGATATTGATGCACTTATCAAGCATGTGGTGCCACATATAAGGGAATACTCAGACTATTTAATAGAACCTGTTACTGCTGAAGCCTATGGTGTCAGAGTTTTGGCATGCTTGCCAAAACTAATTTTACATGCTTCAATTTCAAATATCTCAAAACCTATCCATTTAGATTGGCGTTTAGGGGGTTTGAGCCTGAGCTCTTCATATATGTAAATACTGCACACATATACATAATAATGTCGAATTCAACACGTCGTAGAACACCAAGGTCTCCCATACCTGCTTCCCAGCCCAGCACGCCTGTTGCTAAGGCCCTTTGTGTACTGGTTGCTAGGGAGTTACGCATGCGCAGCCGTTCGCCCAGTGCCTGATTTGAATATCACGGGTCTCCGCGAAACTGACTGATGATGCAATTAACTTTCGTCAGGCGCGGTTGTCATGGAGACAGGGGGGGGGATGTTTCCACCTTTAAAGTTGCAGTCTTATGGGTTTTTGTTGTTGTCATTTTTATGAGGTAAATATATTAATTTGATTGTTTTAATCTACTGTGTTTCAGGTTGAAGTAACTTTTATTTTATTGGGTCATGGTGCTGGTGGCCTGATTTCACAGTGGGGCAGCACTATAAATTCGTCATGAATGTGCACTGGTACAAGTCGGTACCCGTCCTGATATTACTTTAGATGTTGCCAGGACATAAAACTCCAACAATCAACCAACATGCTGCATCACACACATACCCCACAACCAGACTGTATGAACCCCCCCCCCCCCCCCCCACACACACACCTGTGTGAAGGCCGTTAAAGGTTTGCGTTATTGCACCGTACCTGTGCGTACAGGTGGGTGTGAGGAGAACGAGGAGGAGATTGAGAGGACGTGGAGACAAAAGGGGAGCGGAAGAGGAAGCGTGGGACGAAGAGGGAAAGACTGGGAGGAGGAGAGAAGGAGGGAGAGCGGGGGAGAGGGAATGAGGGAGAGAGGGAGAGGGAGAGAAGGAGAGGGGGGAGAGGGAGAGGGGTGGAGGGGGAGAGGGAGAGACAGGGAGAGAAGGAGAGAAGGAGAGAAGGAGAGAAGGAGAGAAGGAGAGAGGGAGAGAGGGAGAGAAGGAGAGTTAGAGAGGGAGAGCGGGGCAGGGAGCGGGAGAAAGAGGGAGTGAAGGAGGGAAGGAGAGGGGGAGAGAGCGATTGAGTGAGAGAGGGAGAGAATGAGAGAAGGAGAGAGAGAAAGAGGGAATGAGGGAGAGAAGGAGAGGGGGGGAGAGGGAGAGGAGAGAAGGAGAGGGGAGAAAGGGAGAGGGAGAGGGGGAGCGGGAGAGAGAGAGGGCAGGGACAGAAGGAGAGGAGGAGGGAGAGAGGGAGAGAGGGAGAGGGAGAGTGAAGGGGAGAGGGAGAGAGGGAGGGAGAGGGAAAGATGGGCGGAGTAGAGAAGGAGGGACAGCGGCAGAAAGGGAGAAATGGGAGAGAGGGAGAAATGGAGAGAGGAAAAGAGGCACAGAATTGAGAAAGGGAGAGAGCAATTTGGAAAGCTGGGGAGAGAGAGGGATACAATACGAGGGGGTGAACGGTAGAGGGAGCACGACGGTTAGAGACGGTAGAATAGGGGATGGAGAGAAGAGGAGACAAGGAAAGAATAAGAATGGGAAGAGAGGTGGAGAGAGTTAGAGCGTGAATGCGAGGGGGAGACGGAAAGGAGAGCTAGAGGAGGAGAGGGAGGAGGAGACAGAGGAGACATGGGCAGAGACGAGAGAGACAGAGAGGAGGAGAGCAAGAGGTGATGGCAGACAGGAGAGGGACAGAGAGGGGAACAGAGAGGCAGAGAGGAGAGAGGCATAGTTGATGGGAGACAGATATGATGACAGAGAGTCAGAGAGAAGAGAGGCAGAGACGAGGGTGTAGACAGAGGACAGAGCCAGAAAGGAGGAGAAAGACAAAGATGATGAGATAGAGATGGTGACAGAGACAGGTAAGAGAGACGGACAGGAGAAGAGATAGACAGAGAGGAGAAGAGACAAAGGAGGAGAGAGACATGGGTAAATTGGGATGGAACTAGATGTGGAAAGAGAGATAGTAAGAGCGAAGGATACAGAGAGAGTGGAGAGAGAGTGGAGAGAGAGAGAGAGAGAGAGACTGGAGAGAGGCCGGAGAGAGAGAGAGCGGAAAGCAGGAGAGGACTGCCGTGTGAATGACCACCCACAATGCCGTGCGGTTCACACACACCATCAGCCAATCACAGGCAGTTTAAGGGTTTTTTTCGTTCCAAGAAGTGAAATGACGCCATCGCCCCTGGTGCTGCGTTCTGACAGTTTCATTACCGCCCTGCCATAACTCCCACTTTGCAACTGACCCCCCCCCCCCCCACCCCCCGAGGTCCCACTATAGACCTACTTCATATGACGTCAGCATAGGTATTTAGGTCAGTGCGCGCGCTGCTTGGCTGTCACACTGCAAACTCAATGGCTATGAGCAATCTTCATAGAGAAAAGGTGAAATATCTCTAAAACCACACTGAGAAACAAACTGCTTGGAACACATATAGAAAACATATTCAACGAACAGATTATATTAAATTTATAAGGTTAGGATTCTGCATTTCTATTAATTTTGAATGAAATTGACATTTTGAAATGCGTGTATCGGCAAACTCAATGCATTGTCAATCATGATGAGCAATCTTCATACAGAAAAAGTGAAATATCCCTAAAACTACACCACCTAGAAACAAACCGCCTGGAACACATATAGAAAACATATTCAACGAACAGATTATATTAAATTTATACGGTTAGGGTTCTGCATTTCTATTAATTTTGAATAAAATAGACGTTTTGCACTGCACATATCGGCAAACTCAATGAGTCAATGCATTGTCAATGGCCGTGAGCAATCTTCATAGAGAAAAAGTGAAATATCTCTAAAACCACACCACCTAGAAACAAACCGCTTGGAACACATATAGAAAACATGTTTAACACACAGATTATATTAAATTGATAAGGTTAGGATTCTGCATTTCTATTAATTTTGAATAAAATTAACGATTTGCACTGCGCGCACTGACAAAATCAATGACAGTGTGCCTTTGTTCTGTAGTTGAGCTGCGCGAGCATACACAATGTTTACAAACATTGAAAGGGGTCTATACGGGCGTCACATGCACGGTCAGGGGGCGTACAGCCGCAGGTCACGTGATGTAGTCAGTGTCACCTGACGCCCATGGGGGCATTCATAAACTAGTCAACCACAGACGTACAAATGTAGGGTTATATATATACACATATATATATGTTTATATATATAGCATAATACATTATTGGAATATAAATAAAGCAATTAACAAAAGTCACTCACTGATACATTGGTTTGGTTGGTTGTTGGAGTTTTATGTCCTGGCAACATCTAAGGTCATATCAGGATGGGCAACGATTTGTGACAGTGCACACTCATTGTGACTTTATAGTGCTGGCCCACTGGGAAATCAGGCCACCAGCACCATGCCCAGATATCCCACTCAGTCACATTATCCTGGCATTGAGCTAACCAGCCTTGCCCTATGCTATTAATAATAACGCCGGGTGCCAGGCTAGGAAGCGACAAGTATCGATTTTATAAGTCATTGATTTGACTCGACCGGGAATCAAACTCCCGATCTCCCGCACGGGAGGTCTGCGCTCTACTGAATAAGCCACCGCGCCCGGTTGGGGTGGCGAGGGGGAGCTGTACTAACCACGGCCAGGTGTGTGTTCGATAAAAGATTCACCCCATAGTACAGTAGCATGAGTAGGGGTGATGAACAACCTATTAGAAAAAGTGGATAAATAGTGGGTAAATGAAATGAGCACATCAATTCTTAATCTAAGAAGCAAACTATATACTTCACATACCTTATTATATTTACTCTCAACTTTAGAACTGATTAACTTGAAAAATAGCTGGAAGACCAGTGCTTCGGCACTGACAAAACACTTATTCAGCAGAATAAACATATTTACCAAAAAAAACAAAATGTCCTAATTTATATTCCCATAACTGGTTATACTTACAGAGCACAAATATATATGTAGTTCATGTAACTGAATATGTGGAGGGAGAGTGTCACAATCAGACAATGGCTAGTGTGGACGATGCAACCAAAAAGTGTTCCCCGGTCTGTGGGAACCATATTAGATCACGTGATGAGGGAATCCCAGCAGACACGTGGTGTATACATTACATTAACAGTTTGTTTCTTGTCTCAGTGGACTATACTGGGATGATATGCAATTACTGGAACAATGAAGAATAATGCAAGCTCAGGGTCAGCAAAATGTGACTGAGTTGGATGCGACACCATGTTGTCAGTGATATGGTATCCCAGTGAGGCAGCACTCCAAAGCCACTTTGAGTGCGCAAAGCAATGTCACAAGCTGGTGCCTGGTATGGCCCTAAGTGTTGCTAGGAGGGAAAACTCCAACAACCAACCAACCATCCACAGTGATGTAGTGGTAGTTTGAGGAGTGGCTGTTCTTACTGCAGGCGTGATACCGTCTTTGATCATCGCAAAGGCATATGCTTTGGTGATAATCTGAATATTTGGGAGCTTACTTCGGGATCCCACAAATATTGGTTTATCTCACGGATAGACTGAGACACTTCAAGCTGGGCGTTTCCAGAATTCCTTACTAAATACATAATAAGGTCAAAGCCACAGTCTGGTGGTTTTGTGTTTATGCTATATTTGGTGCATGAATACATTAGGTCGATTGATATCATCCGCTTTACATTATTTTTATCTAACATTCATTTTAAAGTGACAACATTGGAGATATTTGAAGAGGAAATAGAGCTAAATTAATGTTAGCGTAGTGGTCTGCACTGACCTCTCAGGCAAGGAGCCGCATAGACAGGTAGGCGTGGGTAGTGTGGTGACATCAAGGTGCCTAGGTGGTGTAATGGTTAGCACACTGGCCCCCGAATGCAAAGATATGTGGGTTCGAGTCATGCTCTAAGCGCAATATTTCCCATTTTCATCACCCCCATGACACTGGTGCCGTGACCAGGATCCTGTACAAGCTACACGCTGTATAGTTGTTGAACCTACTCTGTGTATTTGTAAATGCACTGCCTGTATGTATGTAATTGTAAGCATTAAAAGACTTACAATTCCAGGGGGACGAGGGTAGTATTCTGCACTGACCTCTCAGGCAAGGAGCCGCATAGACAGTTAGGCATGGGTAGTGTGGTGACATCAGGGAGCCTAGGTGGTGGAATGGTTAGCACACTGGCCCAGAATGCAAAGAGATGTGGGTTCGAGTCCTGCTCCAGGCGCAATATTTCCCATTTTCATCACCCCCCACGACATTATTGTACACATCGAAATGCTGGACATAATATGCTTCAGCGATGTAAGGTTCTATTCAATAGTCTCAGTATTCCTTCTATGTGGCAATAATGTTTAACGAGGGTACTAGTGTCTGACTTGGATGTTGAAGATCAAATCTAGGAGAGTGTCCTGGTTGGTTTAGCAAATGTGCCACTTTCAATGGATTATGCAGCTTTAATGTTGTAGAGTTCATGGGGTTTTAGTTTGTCATTTTCTGAGTTAAATAAATATATCAGGTTGATCGTTATAATCTACCTTACTTTAAGTTTAAGTAACTTTGCTTTAACCTAATTAACTTGTGAGATATTTGAAGTGTAAACATGTCAAATTAATTGTGGGATCCTCGTCAAAACTTGAAGCTGACATACTTCAGAAGTACCAGGTTCAACATTGACTCAGTATCCCCTTCTACACAACAACGCATACTTGATAAGTGTACCAGTTGGATATATAGGTTCAAACCTAGATAAAAGGTTCAACATTGACATAGTCTCCCCTTCTACACAACAACGCATACTTGATAAGTGTACCAGTTGGATATATAGGTTCAAACCTAGATAAAAGGTTCAACATTGACGTAGTCTCCCCTTCTACACAACAACGCATACTTGATAAGTGTACCAGTTGGATATATAGGTTCAAATCTAGATACAAGGTTCAACATTGCGTAGTCTCCCCTTCTACACAACAATGCATACTTGATAAGTGTACCAGTTGGATATATAGGTTCAAATCTAGATAAAAGGTTCAACATTGACTTAGTCTCTCCTTCTACACAACAGCGCATACTTGATCAGTGCACCAGTTGGATATATAGGTTCAAACCTAGATAAAAGGTTCAACATTGACGTAGTCTCCCCTTCTACACAACAACGCATACTTGATCAGTGTACCAGTTGGATATATAGGTTCAAACCTAGATAAAAGGTTCAACATTGACGTAGTCTCCCCTTCTACACAACAACGCATACTTGATCAGTGTACCAGTTGGATATATAGGTTCAAACCTAGATAAAAGGTTCAACATTGACGTAGTCTCCCCTTCTACACAACAACGCATACTTGATCAGTGTACCAGTTGGATATATAGGTTCAAACCTAGATAAAAGGTTCAACATTGACGTAGTCTCCCCTTCTACACAACAACGCATACTTGATAAGTGTACCAGTTGGATATATAGGTTAAAATCTAAATAACTGTTTTGCTTTTGAAAACGTGGTGCTTTAACTATGCAGCTTTAACCGTTCTGTTTACCCAAGCAAAGGCTTAGTTTGCTTAATCGCTGTTGATTGCACTAGGAATTAGGTCAAGTGGATTAACACCTGGTTGCAGGACAAATAAGAGAACTCACCCCCTGCTGCAACATCACGTGACAGTGATTGTGCGCGGTGATTGGCCGAAGGAACAAAGCTTTCGGAGCATATCGAGCACTCTCACTAATCCTAAACCTGCCACGGCGAGTGGTCAAAGAATCCAAACACTCCACTCGAACAGTCACCTAACTACGTCCTCGAACCTCGGCCATCGAGCCAGACGAGCTCAAGGTCACGGAGCAGGTCAAGTCCTTCCACCTTGGACTCAGCTCCTTTTGGGTCTTTCGAGGACGCGGTCACGTGAATGTGGACTGTGTGACGTCACGTGAGGGTGGAGGTCATGTGACTGTGGAGGTCACGTGACTGGAGAGGTCACGTGAGGGTGGAGGTCATGTGACTAGGGAGGTCTCATCCTGTGATCATCGAGATCACATGACCGTGTATGATTATGTGAATATGGAGGTTAGTTGGCCGTGAAGGTCATGTAATATGACTTTGTAGGGCATGTGACATGTCTATGGAGGTCACTTGACTGTGGAGGTCAAGTCATTTGACTGTGGAGGACATGTAAACGTAGATTGTCACGTGATATGACTGTGGAGGTCACGTGCCTGTGCAGGTCACGTGACGTGCGTATGGAGATCATGTGACCTCAGAGGTCAGATGACTGTGGCGGTCTCGTCACGTTTCTGAAAGTTCACGTCACACGACTGTGAATGTCAAGTAACTCTGGAGGTCACACAAACATGGAGGTCACGTGACTGCTGGGGTCACGTGACTGCGGGCAGACATGTGCGCTTTGTGCTTGAGTCGCCTGCCTTCTCCTTATTATATATTGCCGGTCACATCCAACTTGAAGCGCCACTGAACCGGAACGACGGACTTCTGCCACAAGTAGGGAGCCCACAAAGAGGATGTCTGCTGGTTCTTTTAGTGTCGACCTTCCAATGACCTTCTAAGTGGATGTCCGTGCTGTTTGAGGTGTTAGGCATCTTGTGAAGACTTGTAGGTTAAACCTGCGCAGTCGCTGAAAGCATGGAATGTTCTCAGCCAAATCACTCACCTAGATTTGATACTCTGTATCTGACTGAGATGCTGGTGCACTCACGTAGATTTAATCGTATGTATCTGACTGAGATGCTGGTGCACTCACATAGATTTGATCGTATGTATCTGACTGAGATGCTGGTGCACTCACCTAGATTTGATACTATGTATCTGACTGAGATGCTGGTGCACTCACCTAGATTTGATACTATGTATCTGACTGAGATGCTGGTGCACTCACCTAGATTTGATACTATGTATCTGACTGAGATGCTGGTGCACTCACCTAGATTTGATACTATGTATCTGACTGAGATGCTGGTGCACTCACCTAGATTTGATACTATGTATCTGACTGAGATGCTGGTGCACTCACCTAGATTTGATACTATGTATCTGACTGAGATGCTAGTGCACTCATGGAACTTTTTTTATTTCTTTGTTTGTGAAGGTTTATTTACCCTGTCCATAAAGAGTAAGTCGCATCGTGGCTTGTTTTCATCGCTGAACAGCAATAGTCTCAATTTGGTAGCAGCCTTGTCATCTTATTTATTGCAGCTCTCTGCTCAGGCGCTACATTGTTAGTGCTGTACTTAAAAAATGGGCCACCAAATCCTCTGTCCAGCATTTTGGTGAGAACACTAAAATAATGTTGCATGTTTTCACTTCAAACATCTCCAAAGTTCATACTTTACAACAAACTTGACTTCAAAGATGCCAAGATGTTAAGATTACAAGATTCCAAGGTGCCAAAATGCCAAGATACTAAGATGCCACGGTGCCAATAATGTCAAGATGCCAAGATACCAAAATACCCAAATACCAAAATGCCAAGATACCAAGATACCAAGGTGCCAATATTGTCAAGATGCCAAGATGTTAAGATTACAAGATTCCAAGGTGCCAAAATGCCAAGATTCCAAGATCCCAAGATCCCAAGATCCCAAGATACCAAGATACCAATATGACAAGATGCCGAGATGCCAAAATCCCAAGATGCAAACCCATCAAGTGCAAAGTTCTCAAACAGTAACTAATAAGGAAGAGGCAAATACCTCAGCTGGAAACTTCCCACGTGGAAGGATGCGAACACATCACGCATAAAGACCGTGTCATCCTTATGAAAGCGCGTTAATTGTAAAGACACCTTCTGTTAAGACATAAACCATCTATTGTAAGGTTCTCAGACATGAACATTCCACAATCCAATGGTTTGGGGCTTCTATCGTTTAAATAAC
Organism: Branchipolynoe longqiensis; assembly: GCA_030323885.1. Taxonomy (NCBI): domain Eukaryota; kingdom Metazoa; phylum Annelida; class Polychaeta; order Phyllodocida; family Polynoidae; genus Branchipolynoe; species Branchipolynoe longqiensis. Next base: position 3,564,016 of record CM059188.1, read on the forward strand.
TAAATATACCAGGTTCATCATGATGATGTATATAGTTAAGGTTGGAGTAGCCTTGATTAAAAGTGGCTACTTTAAAAAATATCTGAAGTGAAAACATACAAAATAATATTGTTATGAATACCGACATGCTGGAGATTTGAATGGTGTACGGCAGGGACAGGTTCTGTTAAAGTGACTTCACAATCTCTTCCATGCAGCAATACATGTTTAATAAGTGTACACCAGTAACCTGAGTTACTGATGTAGACAGATTCTTTATCTTCTAAGATGTGATTTAATCGGGTTATGGAGCGTTGGTTGGTTGGTTGTTGGAGTTTTATGTCCTGGCATCATCTAAGGTCATCTCAAGATGACCTTAGATGATGACCAACTTGTGACAGTGCGCACTCATGGTGATGTCATAGTGCTACCCCATTGGGAGACTAGGCTGGCAGCACCATGACGCGCTATCCAATGCAGTCATATTATCCTAACACTGAGCCAACCAGTCCTTGCCCTGTCCTAATAATGCTGAGCGCCTGGCTAGGAAGCAACAAGTATCAATTTTTAAGTCATTGGTTTGACTCGACCAGGGTTCGAATCCCATGATCTACCAAACCGGGAGACGGACGCTCAACTCATTCGGCCGTCGCGTCTGGTTTATGCAGCTTTAAGAGGCAACACTTCAGACGTAAGTTGCCGGATGTCAAGATGCAAACACCAATTGTGAAACTCTCAGACGTGAGTAAGCAGAAGCTGCACGAGTTTTTAACACTGCACACCGGAGGCGAGGTAACCCGTATGAAATACAGCCTGCACAAACCGGCAAGTGCTTTGTGGGTGCCATTATGGGGGCGGGGGGCGGGGGGCGGGGGACGGGGGGCGGGGGGCGGGGGGGGGGCGAGGTCGGGGGCGGGGGCGGGGGGCGGGGGCGGGGGCGGGGGGGGGGCGGTACCTGTTGGTTTGCCGCCATGTTTCATTCTCCCAGGACCCCTCCCCAGCACCAGGCACTATTAGGTCACCCACTCTAATGCCCAGTTTCGCCCACACTGACTGCGGCTGACTGTCAGTTGGTCCAACCAGTGTTGCACAACTGGTTCATCAAAGGCTGTGGTATGTGGTGTCCTATCTCTGGGAAAGTGCATATAAAATACCCCTTGCTGCTTACCGCCTATGTGGCGGCAGTGGGTTTCCTCCAAAGAAATATGTCAGAATGACCATATGTTTGACGTCAAATAGCCATCGGTCTGCTCACAACACCACATATGGACAAATTCCCACCAACAAAACCCGATAATCTTGCTTTTTTGAACACACACAAGAAATGGGAACACTTTTTTCGGGTTAAGAAGCGGCATACTCGCACAATCTTAGCACAGTTGACGCGCCACTTAATTAACAATGGCTGCAGTATTTGAGCATGCCCTAGAGGGCCCCATTGTGAACCTAGGGGGCCTTTCAAAGGTAGAACGCACCCCACCCGTGCTATTTTTATTTACTTATTTCCCAGATTCTTTCTCAACATGCCTTAGGGACATATCGGGAACCCGTGATCGACAAGTTGTCAACTGACTTTAAAAATATATATATTGTTGTCGGGATGTTTTATTTGTGAAAATAACCTTACTATAAAACCACCACCATAAGCTGCCCACTGCCTACATAGAAAGAATGATCTCAGGATGAGGAAAAGGAAAAACACATTTAAAAGTTGCACGATCTGATGAGAGTATAATCTTTTCTAAACCAATATTTGAACTTCATATCCAACTTAGATACTGGTCACTCAGTGAACATTTATTGTACTTTGCTGCTCTAGTTCTATTGATTTATACACTCGAAAATGGGTAACAATGGGCTATATCTAATATTTAAATTTGGAATGTTTTCACTTCAAATATCCCAGAAGCTAGCCATTAAAATGAAAATTTGCAACGATCAACTAGTACATTTATAAAAATTTAAAAAACATGAGCAACAACTTAAACTCATCGGATTATGGAACTTTAACTGTGTTTGGACGTGACTTGAGTGAAAATTAAAACTAGGGCTGTGGCCTATCATGGAAATCAAACTCGGGGTGCTGGCTGCCATGGAGATCAAATGCAGGGTGCTGCCTATCATGGAGATCAAACTTGGGGTTCTGCTTACCATGGAGATCAAATGCAGGGTGCTGCTTATAATGGAGATCAAACTCGGGGTTCTGCTTAGCATGGAGATCAAACTCAGGGTGTGGCTTACCATGGAGATCAAATACAGGGTGCTGCTTATAATGGAGATCAAACTCGGGGTTCTGCTTATCATGGAGATCAAACTCGGGGTGTGGCTTATCATGGAGATCAAATCCAAGGCGCGGCCTCTCACGACGGCGGGCTTTGAGCTGCGGGTTTATGGTACTTCCTGTTACAAGACAGGTCTTTCTCCCTCGTGTACGGCAGACAAGAGTCGGTGTTGCAGGCAATTACAACCAGAAAAATAAAGCACAAAAAAGGCACAATTCTGGTTCCCGATCTGCCCAAAGTGGTGTCGCGATGACACACTCTAACCTCAGGGTCATCCACACTACAAATATCAACAACGAAAATGTGTGCCTTTTTTTTGTGTTGGAATTCTGCGGGTGGTGGGTGGGTAGTGGGTGGGTGGAATCAGTATTTGCCTATATTCCCAAGGGGAAACCCGCTTTAGTTTGTTAGTCTCTTTGGGAGATTACCAAGCCCCGGTTTCTGAGGGATTCTTAAGAAAAATCTGAATACAAACTTTGGATCTTTATCTAAGAAATCAAATGCCTTTTGGGCTTATGGGCCTCTCACATTATGATGCTTCTTGCCTGCGCGCCACCAATGCGCAAAATCACTTTTAATCGTCGAGACACATCAAACTTTTCGGCGTCAGCACAACGTATTGGTAGCGCGCGACCGACGTTGTGAGAAAAAAAACAAAAAAGTTTGGCGTGCCGTCTTGATATGGCCTAAAATGTTGCTAGGATGTAAAACAACAACAAGCAAACAAAGCAACAGTTTGCCGCAACGAGCCTCACACGCGCGCGGCATGTGCCTAGCGTTCGCATAACATTATTCCAGCGCGCTTAACGTATCTCAACGCGCCCCTAACGTCACCATAATAGATACTTAGATACTGATACACTTATGAAGTAGTCAAAACAGTCCCATCCAAACCTTACGCTATCCCCACCGGCGTGTCCCTACTTCCGGTTCCGCTTTCTATGCATAATATATATTATTATTATTATAATATTCCCTGAAAGATTGGATGGTCAAATGGGTTGAGCATCCACCTCCTGTTTTGGTAGGTCGTGGGAGTGAAACCAATTGTTCAAGCCCTCGGTGAGTCAAACCAATGCTTTTAGAATATATACTTATCGCTACCTAGCCTGGCGTTTGGCATTACTAGGATAGGCCAAGGAGCAGTGCAATGAGGAAGACCATTTGTCCACGATTAATATTTCCCTGGCTTAATGAAATTAATGTAGCAAAAAAAGCCACCAGAAATGTAGAGAGAAGCCAATAAGTAGGCTTGGATTCAGTGGACCATGTTGGCTGGCATCAGGCAGACTGACTGTTTACAATTTTATTAAAGCCAAATTCCAACACGGACTGGGCTAATTGGGGGAGGGTGGGGGGGGGGGGGCACATGACGCCAGAGCCAGAACTGAACTGTGCCTGCTTCATAGCAGATCAGCACAAATTGCAGGCTGCTCGGCCGACCTCCTCTGTCCATCATGGCGGGTATGGTAAGTAATAGTGAATAGATTACAAGCAATGACAACTGAAAGCAGGAATAGTGCATATGTACTATTACGCATATAACAGGTTTATACACTACACATATAACAGTTATATATGCTGTACTATGCCGGATAACAAGTGGTCCAGACAAAGACTATGTAACTGTAAGAGTCTTAACCAGCAGCTGACAAAAATATGGCTCAGCGCAGTAAGCGTCTTACCTGCACAGCTCACGGACAGCTGTGCGCATGAGTGTGGGGCGGACATGCGCATAAGCCACCTACTAGTATGTTCTAACACGAGACTTTACCGCCTCGCTGCCTCCAGGGGGGGGGGGGGGGGGGGGCTGAGGGAGGAAGAGCGGGGCGTTTGTTGTTGTCGTCTGTGCAGCTAAATGTCGTCTTCTGACGCTAAATGGCGTCAGTCATCACTAAATGTCGTCTTCTGACGCTAAAAGTCGTCTGCTGACGCTAAATGTCGCTTGCTGCTGCTAAAAGCCGTCTGCTGCCGCTAAAAGCCGTCTGCTGTTGCTAAATGTTGTCTGTTCTGGCTAAATGTCATCTGCTGCCGCTAAGTGTCATCTGTTACCGCAATGTCGTCTGCTCTGGGAGGAATCACGTTTCTTCACTGGTTTTCTATTTAGATAATTATTTTTTGTTGAGTTTTTTAAAACTAAGATCGACTAAATGTCAGAACAAATAAAACTAAAAACAGAAACCCCATCCTGAATTCAAACATTCGAACTTGATCTTATTCGGGTACACTAATGTAACACATGCACTGTGACATATGGCCAAATATTATGGTCGGTTATGCCTACTTATGTATTTATTTATTAATTTAGACAAACCATTCACCAGATGGTGAAGAAAGACCAAGGGTCCTACTTCATAACCCATGAGAAATAAACATGACTGAAATATCGCGAACGCTGGCGACAAAAAGTCATGAATATTTCTGACAGGATGAGCACATCCTGACTGACCAATGATGATGATGCCTATTTGTATATTGTGGATTTTGAAGCTATCTGTTCTCTGCGAGTTATTTCTATCCTAATCCCGGGTGCTGGCTTCTTGGTTCAAGCTGTGACTGTTGCGGTCTGCTAAGCTACTGACCCTCCTCAGTGAAATGGTCTACCAGGCTGACGTAGATGGGGAAACACTCACACAGGTCGAGAGGGCTTCCTTTATGAAAGAACATTAAACTTATGCTCATAGGTCAATATTAATGGAAAAGGATTAAAAGCAGGAGCTAATTGCAATAGAAAGTATGTATAATACAATTTCAGAGAAAGGTATCACTATGCTTTATTCAATTAATTGTGAATTGCAGGCTCTTTGAATATACCTTTTAAGATAACCAATTTCCCCTATCCCTTCCCTATGTGACATCACATAATCAGAATGTTTGAGCTTCAAGACTGAGAGGCGGGGTTGATTCTTTCAAAAACACCACAGCGAGTATCTCATGGATATTATTAACAGTTCCAAGCCCAGTCTAGTTGGGATTTTCAAGATATGTCTATTTCATTAAGATGAAGATGTGTAATTAGGCCACAATAACCTCGTCTTCACCCCGAGGCGCTCATGCCTCAATCTCATATCGGGCAATAATGCCTACAATACAAGGATTGTCTTTGGCTATTCAATGTCAGCGCTGTCACCATGGTGAGTGACACAAAGGCAATTCTTCTGGCGTCTTAGTGACCCTATATATAGCGGACGACATTTGTATTCTTCCTGTCCCTGAGACAATGCAATGACTGTCACGTGTGTTTGTACGGAAACCTTTGAGACGATCAAAGTGACAGTCTTAAAGCTTTTGTCATGTTTTTCTTTTTTTCTTTTTCTTTTTTTTGGTACAAAAGTTGACTAAGCAGGGCAAATTTCAATCGTGGACAATTGGTCTTCCTCATTCCACTGCTTCTTGCCCTAACCTAGTAATGCCAAACACCAGGCTAGGCAGCGACAAGTATACATTTATAAAGTCATTAATTTGACTCAACCAGGGTTCGAACCCAGAGGTTCAAATCCCACAGCCATCCCATTTGAAATGTGTTTCTTTTATATGAAGTCATATCTTAAAGTTTCATAGTCCGATGAAATATCAAATTATCAAAACCAAACCAATTATCTAGTTTTGATTTTACATATCTAACTTAGATACTGATGCACTTATTAAGCATTTGTTTCTGCATAGAAGACAATACTGAGTCAATTTAACAGAACCTGAGTTTTGGCAAGCTTAGCAAAACTAATTTTCCATGTTTGCCCTCAAAATATCTGAAAAGTCTACCATTTAAAATCAAAGTAACTTTAAACTAATGTCAAGTAGATACTAGTGATCGATCTAATATATTTATCTCAGAAAAAATACAGAAATTCAAAACCATCGGACTATGCAACTTTAACTCAGTGTTCATATCGAAGGAACTTCAGCTATATTGACGTTAGAACTGTTAAAAAACACACAGGATATTCGTTCTAATGTTCCTGAAAGGATCAACCCCTCCCAGGATGGAGTTCAAGTGTCAGTATTTGTAACATCGGGTAGAGAGGGATGGGCGGGGTTACATGGCTTATAGGGTTTAGGCCAACATCCACAAATTCACAATTATTCAAAGAATGCTTTGTGATTCTTGTGCCTGGGAGGTTTCTGACACGCTCTATTGCCGTCCTGATATGACCTTAGATATTGCCAGGACATAAAACTCCAACAACCAACCAATCGTTCAATTGCACTGAGTTCATTGTTTATAATTTTAATCAATAATTACTGTGTGCTGCGCCCTAAAGGCATATTTAAATATTAATTTATTCATCAGCTTCATTCAGGTCACATGAGTGCCTCTCTCTATGCATCACTCTACAACATCATTTCGCTTGGGTTTGTCATTAGGTGACCCAGATAGTTACAGCCTGAACCCTGATCCGACAATAAACCATGCATAACTCACAGAAAATAGCTAGCTTCAAAATATACAAGCCACAAATAGCAGGGTTCGATCCTGGTGCATGCGAACACGTCGAGTTGTGCTGATCGTGTTAGGTGGCCTTTAAGAGTCCGGGGCGGGTGTGGGTGATGCCTTTATGGCTGTATGGCACCCAGGGGGCTTCTAGAAGCAGCTAACGTCACAGTGTGGACAGAAAGGCTCAGGTTAGATCCCGGAGCCGCTGTGGAGTGAGGTTGAGTGAGGTTGAGTGAGGTTAAGTGAGGTTGAGTGAGGTTGAGTGAGGTTGAGTGAGGTTGAGTGAGGTTGAGTGAGGTTAAGTGATGTTAGCCCCCCCAACCAAGTAGGCCTGCTGTGCAGGGTCATAGAGGGAAGGGGATATGAGGTGGATGTGTGTGTATTTGTCTATGTGTTTTCCTGACCTGACTTTACAGAGACACAGAGACAGACATACACACAGACATACACACACAGACATACACACACAAGACATACACACACAGACATACACACACAGACAGACACCCATAGATAGGCACACACAGACAGACATGCACAGACAGCACACACATACACAGAAACACACACATGCACATACCCGACATACACAGACACACATACACCCAACCTGACTTTGCAGAGAGAGAGCCACACACACACACACACACACCCAGACAGACACACACAGACATACACACAGACAGACATGCAGAGACATACACACATAGACATACACACACAGACACACACACATATACATACAGACACACACTAGCATACACACATACACACATACATTACCACCCATATATATACACACAGACAGACACACAGATAGTCACACACAGACAGACATGCATAGACAGCACACACAGACACACAAACACACATACATGCACACACCCGACATACACAGAGACACATACACCCGACATGACTTTGCAGAGATAGACACACACACACAGACACATAGACAGCCGCACACAGACAGAGGCAGACACACACTTACACGCACACACATACATACACACAGACACACACACATACAGACATACACACCCAGACACACACATACATACACAGACACACATACACCCAACCTGACTTTGCACAGAGAGAGACACACACACAGACACAGGCAGCCACACACATACATACCCACAGATATACACACAGACGCACATACACACAGACATTACCACACATACATATACACACACATATACACACACACAGACACACATATATAGACACACACAGACAGACATGCATAGACAGCACACACAGACACACAAACACACATACATGCACACACCCGACATGACTTTGCAGAGATAGACACACACACACAGACGCATAGACAGCCGCACACAGACAGAGGCAGACACACACTTACACGCACACACATACATACACACAGACACACACACATACAGATATACACACCCATACACACCCAGACACACACATACATACACAGACACACATACACCCGACCTGACTTTGCAGAGAGAGAGACACACACACAGACACACACAGAGAGAGGCAGCCACACACATACATACCCACAGATATACACAGAGACACACACAGCCATTACCACACATACATATACACACACACATATACACACACACACAGACACACATAGATAGACACACACAGACAGACATGCATAGACAGCACACACATACACAGAAACACACAGACATGCACACACCTGACATACACAGACACACATACACCCGACCTGACTTTTCAGAGAGAGACACACACAGACAGAGACACATAGACAGACGCACACAGATAGAGGCAGACACACACACATACATACACACACACATACATACATACATACATACATACATACATACATACATACCCACACATACAGAGAAACACAGAAATACACACACACACAGATACATACAGACATACATAGACAGACACAAGCAGACAACAGACACACATTATATTTTGTTAAAAACCCTAGTGCCATGGGCCTATGGCACTAATCCAGTCCCAGAAGGCCCCATCCCAACCAGGAATACCTACCTACAGTCCTGTAAGGTTCCAGGTCATCTCACATCACGTGGTCACCGCGAGATGACCATCTGGGTCATAGCCACAGGACTTTTGACAAGCTTGTCGAAATTATTTTTGGTTCTTTCAGCTCAGATTACTTCAAAACTAATCATCTTTAATCAAAATCACTCCGGACTAATGATTAGTAGCTTGTAACGATCAATTTGATATATTTATCTCAAAAATAAGACAAAAGTTCAAGTGCCATCGGACCATGCAACTTTAAACTAATGTCTAATATATTTATCTCAGAAAAAATACAGAAATTCAAAACCATCGGACTATGCAACTTTAACTCAGTGTTCATATCGAAGGAACTTCAACTATATTGACGTTAGAACTGTTAAAAAACACACAGGATATTCGTTCTAATGTTCCTGAAAGGATCAACCCCTCCCAGGATGGAGTTCAAGTGTCAGTATTTGTAACATCGGGTAGAGAGGGATGGGCGGGGTTACATGGCTTATAGGGTTTAGGCCAACATCCACAAATTCACAATTATTCAAAGAATGCTTTGTGATTCTTGTGCCTGGGAGGTTTCTGACACCGCTCTATTGCCGTCCTGATATGACCTTAGATATTGCCAGGACATAAAACTCCAACAACCAACCAATCGTTCAATTGCACTGAGTTCATTGTTTATAATTGTAATCAATAATTACTGTGTGCTGCGCCTAAAGGCATATTTAAATATTAATTTATTCATCAGCTTCATTCAGGTCACATGAGTGCCTCTCTCTATGCATCACTCTACAACATCATTTCGCTTGGGTTTGTCATTAGGTGACCCAGATAGTTACAGCCTGAACCCTGATCCGACAATAAACCATGCATAACTCACAGAAAATAGCTAGCTTCAAAATATACAAGCCACAAATAGCAGGGTTCGATCCTGGTGCACGCGAACACGTCGAGTTGTGCTGATCGTGTTAGGTGGCCTTTAAGAGTCCGGGGCGGGTGTGGGTGATGCCTTTATGGCTGTATGCCACACAGGGGGCTTCTAGAAGCAGCTAACGTCACAGTGTGGACAGAAAGGCTCAGGTTAGATCCCGGAGCCGCTGTGGAGTGAGGTTGAGTGAGGTTGAGTGAGGTTAAGTGAGGTTGAGTGAGGTTGAGTGAGGTTGAGTGAGGTTGAGTGAGGTTGAGTGAGGTTAAGTGAGGTTGAGTGAGGTTGAGTGAGGTTGAGTGAGGTTGAGTGAGGTTGAGTGAGGTTGAATGAGGTTGAGGGAGGTTGAGGGAGGTTGAGTGAGATGGAATTAGGTGTCGTGAGGTTGAGTGAGGTGGACTGAGGTTGAGTGAGCTGGAATTAGGTGGTGTGAGGTTGAGTGAGGTGGACTGAGGTGGAGTGAGGTGGAGTGAGGTTGAGTGAGGTGGACTGAGGTTGAGTGTGGTGGAGTGAGGTGAAGTGAGGTGGAATAAGGTGGACTGATGTTGAGTGAGGTTGAGTGCGGTTGAGTGAAGTTGAGTGATGTTGAGTGAGGTTGAATGAGGTGGAGTGAGATTGAGTGAGGTTGAGTGAGGTTGAGTGAGGTTGAGTGAGGTTGAGTGAGGTGGAGTGAGGTGAAGTGAGGTTGAATGAGGTTGAGTGAGGTTGAGTGAGGTTGAGTGAGGTGAAGTGAGGTTGAATGAGGTTGAGTGAGGTGAAGTGAGGTTGAGTGAGGTTGAGTGAGGTTGAGTGAGGTGGAGTAAGGTGGAGTGATATGGAGTGAGGTTGAGTGAGGTGGAATGCGGTTGAGTGAGGTTGAGTACGGTTAAGTGAGGTTGAGTGAGGTTGAGTGAGGTGGAGTAAGGTTGAGTGAGGTGGAGTGAGGTGGAGTGTGGTGGAGTGAGGTTGAGTGAGGTGGAGTATGGTGGAGTATGGTGGAGTGAGACGGAGTGAGGTGGAGTAAGGTGGAGTGAGGGGGGCGGCCGGCCATAAAAGGCTAGAGAGGCTGATCATTGAGGCTCCGGTTGTGGGTTTAGGACGGACGGCCCTTTCACGCCGGTGTAAAGATTTCAAATTCCCCCATGATTGAAGTTCACCCAGGGGAACTTGAAAACGTTTTCAAATTCATCCAATGGGAATTTGAAAACGTTTTCATTTTCCCTCCCTTGTTTTAATTTTCCCTCCCCCCATTTTTGGGGAATTTTCTATATTTTTTTATATTTCTTATGACAAATATAATAATACACAGAGAATAAATAGCATAATGGAAATTATTACTAGTACAACAAAACTTATTTCACCCCAAATGACACAAAAAGTCTCCAAGATGGCTAAGAAAAAAATATTATGGGTCTGAATTTTAAAACGTTTCTAAAAGTTTTTTAAACAATTTTAAATTCCCGGAGGGGGGAATTTGAAAATAGCGGGAGGAATCTGAAAACTGTTTTTAATTTCCCTCCCAGGAATCTGAAAACGTTTTCAATTTCACCGGAGGGAAATTAAAAACGCTTTCAGATTCCCGGGGGGAACTTGGAAAGGGGGGAAATTGAAATCGTTACACCGGTGTGTCCAGGGGCCAGTGTGTCTGAGTGTGTATCGAGTAGGGTCAGGGGTCACAGGGGGCAGCACACGGGGTAGCACACGGGGCAGCACACGGGCAGCACATAGGGAAGCACACGGGGCAGCACGCATGGCAGAACAGGGGATTGCAGCACACAGGGATTGTAGCACACAGAAGAAGACAGCACACATACCAAGCAGGCCCTGTGCTCATGGACAGACCCACGCTGAGAACACACCCACACACTTACACTCACCTACAACACTCTCACTCACACCTCTCACACTTACACACTCACACTTACTCACTCACACCACTCGCCCCAAACACACACCAGTTGCACACACATTCACCCCCCTCCCCCACACACACACGTAGCACACATACACCCTCCCTCCTCAAGTGCCCACCCACACCACCTTCACTAAAACACCATATTTTTCAACTTGCTCCTTGGCCGCATACACACCCAGTAAAAGTGTAAAAGGTCCCCACCTGTTCACGCAAACCACCTGGCACAACCTTACATGTAAACACGGAAGGCATTCAGCTTGGAGAACTTCAACATCAAACGATATGTCGTCTAATATTGTGTGTTTTAAAACTATAGAATATAATATAGATTGGTGATTTGTTGGCAAAACTGCTGTGAATCCCCCCGGCGTTCAGATTTATGCTAATGAGTCTATTTTAGGAGTTCACGTGACTGTGGTGATCCAGATCTCTCCCTCGTCAGCCGGCAGAGGGCGTCGCCTCGTTAATTAACGCATCGGTCACAAAGTCGTCTGCTTTCGACAAATGTCGTCTGCCGGGAAGTAAACTTAAAGCGAAGGCTTTGGTTTTCACTGAAGATGAGGCTATATGCTAAGAGCATGGTGTATGGTAGATGATTGTCGTATCAGGAACAAATACCACACTTTGAGGATGTAAATTCATCCTGGTTATTGTCATCAGAACATCCTTAGTGTTTCACTAGATACCATATGCTGTTCTACTTCTAGTCAAACATTATTTTCCGTTCCAACCAGTGGTCCACAACTGGTTCATCAAAGGCTGTGGTATGTGCTGTCCTGTCAGTGTCAGTGGGAAAGTACATATAAAATACCTCTTTTTGCTTATCAGAAAGAGTAGCCGATGTGGCGGCAGAGGGTTTCCTCCAAAGAGTCATACTGACCATACATTTTACGTCCAATAGCCGATGATGAAAATCAATGTGCTCTAGAGGCGTCGTTAAATAAAACAAGCTTTCCTTTAGTGTGACTAGGGCTTTAATGACACCAGCTACCCACAATGCCACAGGGCGCTTATTATCAGAGTACAAGGACCGACCAGCTGAGGCTTTGTCCTGCTGTTTTTACTATCACTAGTATCAGAGGTATGTTAGTTTGTTAGTTTGTTAGTTTGTTAGTTTGTTAGTTTGTCAGTTTGTCAGTTTGTCAGTTTGTCAGTTTGTCAGTTTGTCAGTTTGTCAGTCTGTCAGTCTGTCAGTCTGTCAGTCTGTCAGTCTGTCAGTCTGTCAGTCTGTCAGTCTGTCAGTCTGTCAGTCTGTCAGTCTGTCAGTCTGTCAGTCTGTCAGTCTGTCAGTCTGTCAGTCTGTCAGTCTGTCAGTCTGTCAGTCTGTCAGTCTGTCAGTCTGTCAGTCTGTCAGTCTGTCAGTCTGTCAGTCTGTCAGTCTGTCAGTCTGTCAGTCTGTCAGTCTGTCAGTCTGTCAGTCTGTCAGTCTGTCAGTCTGTCAGTCTGTCAGTCTGTCAGTCTGTCAGTCTGTCAGTCTGTCAGTCTGTCAGTCTGTCAGTCTGTCAGTCTGTCAGTCTGTCAGTCTGTCAGTCTGTCAGTCTGTCAGTCTGTCAGTCTGTCAGTCTGTCAGTATGTCAGTCTGTCAGTCTGTCAGTCTGTCAGTCTGTCAGTCTGTCAGTCTGTCAGTCTGTCAGTCTGTCAGTCTGTCAGTCTGTCAGTCTGTCAGTCTGTCAGTCTGTCAGTCTGTCAGTCTGTCAGTCTGTCAGTCTGTCAGTCTGTCAGTCTGTCAGTCTGTCAGTCTGTCAGTCTGTCAGTCTGTCTGTCAGTCTGTCAGTCTGTCAGTCTGTCAGTCTGTCAGTCTGTCAGACTGTCAGTCTGTCAGTCTGTCAGTCTGTCAGTTTGTTAGTTTAAGCACACAACAGGGTCACTCCCACCAATTGTAGCCTGACAATCACATCTGTACACAGTTACTGCCACTACCTGTCGTTGTCCCATTCACTTGATCGATGGCCTCGGTTCCAACAGGTATTACATATTTGTGACGTCACAGCACAGACGCAGGTAGGTCAGTGGAACCAAACAATGCTATTGCCTAGCCTCGACCCGGTAGCGTTACGCATTGTGCCCTCGAGCAGACATACACATACCATAATTGTTTTTACAAAAATCAACTTAAAGTGGCCTCGCCTGGGGGTGTGTGTACGACGGTGGGCAGCAGGCGTCACGTGAGCTTGACCTCTGTTTGGCCCTGCCAGGTTCCGCAGGTAAATCACGTGTGTATGGAGAGGTGTGCGCACAGGGCATTAGCCAAGGCTTCGCTGGTATTAAACTTGAAGGCCTCTAGCCATTTAAGTATCGGTCAACGTACTGTCAGAGTGCGTATACATCTAGCGATGTTTTGGTTGGTCGTGGAATTCCAACCCTGGTCGAGTCAAACCAATGATTGATACTTATCGCTTCCTAGCCTGGCGCTCAGCATTATTAGGATAGTGCAAGGACTGGTTGGCTTAGAATCCGGATAATGTGACTGAATGGGATATCAGGTCATGGTGTTGGTGGCATGGTATCCCAGTGGGGCAGCACTATAACATTGACATGAGTGCGCACTGTCACAAGTCGGTACCCGTTTTGATATGACATCAGATGTTGCCAGGACATAAACTCCAACAACAAACCAACCATCTAGCCATCTAAGTATGGGTTAATATATCACCTAGTCAGACGGCATACCACCTAGCTATCTAAGTATGGGTTAATATATCACCTAGTCGGACTAGTCGGACATCTATGAGACTGGATTTATACCATTGAATATGAATGAATCCATATTTGTACGACTCCCAAAGAAGCTAAAACCAACATTGTGTACTGAGTACAGAACACTAAGCCTGATGAGTCATATGTTGAAGATGATCCTGAAAATAATTTTACTGAGAAACAGACAGAAAATTGAAGAACAAATCAGTAACATACAAAGTGGGTTTATATCTGGAAGAGGTACACGTGAAGGGATTTTCAATATGAGAATGATTTGTGAACGTTATTGTGAAGTGAACCAGGATGTTTATGCCTGCTTTATTGACTATGAGAAGGCCTTCGACCGAGTCAATCATGAACTGTTAATCAAATGTTTACAAGATATTGGTGTCAATGGCAAAGACATTAAACTAATTGTGAACTTATACTGGACACAACGTGCATTTATAAAAATGGAGCAGGGCCTATCGGATGAAGTTATGATTAAACGAGGAGTTCGACAGGGGTGTGTATTGTCACCATGTCTATTTAACCTGTACACAGAGATGATTTTCAGACACATTGAAGATTGCAAGGGAGTGACAATAGGTGGCATGAACGTCAACAATCTTAGATATGCCGATGACAGTGTAATACTAGCAGACAGTGAGAAAAACCTACAAGATATAGTGAATAGAATCAATAAAGCTGGAATACTATTCAACATGAAGATGAATGCCAGGAAGACCAAAACAATGGTTATAAGTAAAAAGACAGATAAACCAAATGTCAATATAACCATAGATGGCACAAACATAGAACAAGTATCCGAATTCATATATCTCGGACAAAAGATTACAAATGATGGGAGATGTGAGGAAGAAATTAAAAGAAGGATAACAATAGCCCAAACAATATTCTCCAAAATGTATAGAGTGTTAACATCAAGTAAGATATTAATACAAACAAGGAAGCGTATTCTTCAGTGTTATGTGTGGTCTACTCTAATGTATGGGGCAGAGACATGGACAATCTCTAAGAAAATGTACAAACGTTTAGCAGCATTTGAGATGTGGACTTATCGAAGGATGATGAAAATATCATGGACAAAGAAGATCACCAACAAAGAAGTTCTCAGAAAAATTAAATATAAGAAAAGCTTGTTTGCCACTATACAGACAAAGAAACTTATTTATTTTGGCCACATCATTCGTCAGAGTTCAATATACCGTACATTGTTGGAAGGGAAGGTGAATGGCAGCAGAGGGAGAGGGAGACCAAGAACATCATGGTTTACAAATATTTCACAGTGGACAGGCTTGAATTATTCACAGTCTATCAGAACAGCACAACATCGGGACAAGTGGAGAACCATTGCATCCAACCCTCGACTAGAGGATGGAACTATTGATTGATTGAGTCGGACTACATACCCACCTAGCTATCTAAGTAAGGGTTAGTATATTACCTAGTCAGACGGCATACCATCTAGCTATCTAAGTATGGGCTAGTATATTACCTAGTCAGACGGTATACCCACCTAGCTATCTAAGTATGCGTTAGTATATTACCTAGTCAGACTACATACCCACCTAGCTTTCTAAGTAAGGGTTAGTATATTACCTAGTCAGACGGCATACCATCTAGCTATCTATTACCTCGTCAGACTACATACCCACCTAGCTATCTAAGTATGGGTTAGTACAATACCTAGTCAGATGGCATACCCACCTAGTTATCTAAGTATGGGTTAATATATTACCCAGTCAGACGGCATACCATCTAGCTATCTAAGTATGTGTAAGTATATTACCTAGTCAGACTACATACCCACCTAGCTATCTATGTATGGGTAAATGTATTATCTAGTCAGACGGCATACCCACCTAGCTATCTAAGTATGGGTTAATATATTACCCAGTCAGACGGCATATCATCTAGCTATCTAAGTATGGGTTAGTATATTACCTAGTTAGACTTCATACCCACCTATCTATCTAAGTATGGGTTAATGTATTATCTAGTCAGACGGCATACCCACCTAACTATCTAAGTATGGGTTAATATATTACCCAGTCAGACGGCATACCATCTAGCTATCTAAGTATGGGTTAGTATATTACCTAGTCAGACTTCATACCCACCTAGCTATCTAAGTATGGGTTAATATATTACCCAGTCAGACAGCATACCATCTAGCGATCTAAGTATGGGTTAGTATATTACCTAGTCATACTTCATACCCACCTAGCTATCTAAATATAGGTTAGTATATTACCTAATCAGATTTCATACCCACCTCGCTATCTAAGTATGGGTTAATGTATTACCTAGTCAGACAGCATACCCACTTAGCTATCTAAGTATGGGTTAATGTATTACCTAGTCAGACGGCATACCCACCTAGCTATCTAAGTATGGGTTAATATATTACCAAGTCAGATGGCATACCCACCTAGCTATCTAAGTATGGGTTAATATATTACCTAGTGGCATTCCCACCTATATATCTAAGGACCAGACGGGGTGGCTGAATGAGTAGAGCGTCCATCTCCTGTTGTGGGAGATCGGGAGATCCGAACGGCATTATTAGAATAGGGCAAGGACTGGTTGGCTCAGTGTCAGAATACTGTGACTGAGTGGGATATCAGGTGATGGTGCTGGCGGCTTGGTGTCCCAGTGGGGCAGCACTATAAAGTCGCCATGAGTATGCACTGTCACTAGTCGGTACCCGTCTTGATATGACCTTAGATGTTGCTAGGACGTAAAACAAACAAACAAACAAAAAAGATATCTCAGTATGGGTTAATATATTACCTAGTCAGACTTCATATCCACCTAGCTATCTAAGTATGGGTTAATATCAACTAGTCAGACAGCATACCCACCTACCTTTCTAAGTATGGGTTAGTATTACCTAGTCAGACTTCATACACACCTAGCTATCTAAGTATGGGTTAGTATTACCCAGTCAGACTGCATATCCACCTAGCTATCTAAGTATGGGTTAGTATTACCTGGCCGGAAGGCATAACCATCTATGCATAGATGTACATATACAAATATAATTTATATGTATACATTATATATATATGTGTGTGTGCGCGCGCATGTGTAAGTGTGTGGAAAAGGTAAGCACACAGACAGTAGCATCGATTCTTTGTGGTGAGATCACTTTGTGTCAACAATGGACACCGACTGAGCGTCCCTCGACGCGTCCAGAGTAGGCCAGCTTGTAATTACACACCAGGGGGCGCCGCGACGTGAGTCACGTGAGTCACGTGAGTCACGTGAGTCACGTGAGTCACGTGAGTCACGTGAGTCACGTGAGTCACGTGAGTCACGTGAGTCACGTGAGTCACGTGAGTCACGTGACATGAGCAGGGTGTTGATGTAACAGAAGTGGGAGAGGCAGATATATCCCAGATAAGTGTGATCCAATCAGACGCCACCAGGGGGCGTTGTTTGTGTGGGTCTGCCCCACTCTGTATGCGCGGGTGGGTTTTCAACAGGTGACTTCAGTATCTACCTGGATACCAGGTAGATACCAATGTATCCAGGTAGATACCACTCGAGTATCTACCTGTATCTAATAGTGATTCCCACTCAAATCTGCAGAATCTGATTAAAACATAAAATTGTCAAAACCAAAACACTGATATAGATTTGAGCCTACATATCCACCTAAAGGCCCTGTCAGACTACGACGTTTCTCACCGGCGTGCCGGCAATGCGCAAAATATTTGCAACCCGTCGACACACGTCCAACTCTTCGGCGTTTTGGGAGAAAGTTTGACGGAGCGCAGTGTGTTAGTAGCGTGCTATGAGCGCGCGGCCAACGGGGTTTGATGTGTGGCAGAACAAAGTGTCAATGTCCCGCCAGCGGGTTCTCAGCGTGCCATCAGCGTGTTATTGGCGCGTTGTCGGCGCGCCGACGCCGTGGGGGTAGCACATCATTAAAGGTTCGCAGAACGCCGGGTAACGTTAGGCGAACGGAAGATGCGCTAGCAACACGTCAAGACGCGCCAGCAACATGTCAAACGCGTCGAGAAACGCTGGAGCAACGCCAATAGCACGCCCAGTACACGTCGATGGGAGGTTCCCGACGCGCCGACGGAACGACCGCAGTTTGGCGAAAAAAATGTCCTGCCAGCGTTCCGCCGGCGCGCCGCCAACGGGTGTCGACTTGTTGCTAACGCGACCGTAACGCGCCCGCCAACACACGCTGACGCGCGTTGCGACCCATCGAAAGTTTTGTGCAAGCACAAAATGATCGGTGCGAGCCGGCGGGCGCCGACTAGAGCCGACGTGTTGGATCACATGTTGCTATCAGTCTAGGTGTACCGACGCGCCGGTAACATGCTGGTAACGTGCCGGTAACACACCGTTAACACGCTGGTAACGTACCGAACGTGTACTGACGTTTCGACCAAAAAGGCAACACATCGATGCGCGTTGGTGGGAAACATCGTAGTGTGACAGGGCCTTAAGGTACTGACACTAATTAAACATGTTTCAGTTTGGTGCTCTCCTGTGTTCTGCTGTGCTCAACAATATGCAAACAAAATCTACGTCCAACATTTCGGTGTGCACACCAAATTAATTTGTGCACGCTTTCACTTCAAGCCTCTCCAAAGTCACCGCTCTAAAATTATAATTACTACGAAATAAATTAAGGTGGATGTCAGTGACCAACCTAACGTACTTATTTATGTAAGGCATTATAAGAATTATATAAGTACAGTCCACAATCCCACATCTGAAATTCTAAAATCTGAAATGCTCTGAAAAGTTCTGAGGACCAAATCTTTTTGCGTAAAGCATATCAAGAAATTGGAATACTATTTATCATCTTTATTTATCCCCCTTAGTGTGAGTAGTCATACATTTTGTAGGTCATTGGTTTGACCTGGCTGGGATTCGAACCCGCACGGGAAGTCTGCGCTCTACCGACTCGGCGACCGCGTCCGGTTGTTGGTCTATATGCATGGCCTTTAATTGAGGGATGTTGCCATCTCCACCCCCCACCCCCCGTGTCAGTTTTCGGCCTGCCATGTTTGCTGACATTCCAATTGTCGTCTGACCAACAGCAGACGACATTTACCACCCATGTACTGTTCAGTTAAAGCTGCATAGTCCAATGAAAACATCAAATTTTCAAAACCAAAGCAAGCATCTAGATTTTATTCTAAGTTATCTAACTTAGATACTGGTGCATTTATTAAACATTTGTCGCCACATAGAAAAGAATACTGGGGCAATTTAATTTTTTTTAACTGTTACTGCAGAAACCTATTGTCTCAGAGTTCTGGCATGTCCGCCAAAACTAATTTTGCATATTTGCATTTCAAATATCTCTAAAGTTAGTAATTTAAAATAAAAGTTATTTCAAAGTAAAATAAGGTAGATTATAGCGCGAAGCTTAGTATATTTATCTCAGACAATGATAGAAAGTCAAAACCATCGGACTGTGCAACTTTAAGTCAACACAAGAAATTGCCTCTTTCTTTTTTTTTAATTAAAAAAATAGCAGACGACAATTACCTTAAACTTACAAGGTGCGTCATTTCCTACTTAACATGCCAAATCATTTCGCGAATGCGGGTAATTCTCAGTGAATATTGCGTCAGTTCCACTGAGCAGCGCCGAAAGCAGACGACATTCTGAACAGCAGACGACTTTTCATCTCGCTTTGTTTGTTTGTTAAATCTCGGTGACTGGGCTAATGCGGGCAGGCATATATCGCCACCCCGACCTGGTTGTCGCCCGACTGCACACATCACGTGACAGCCCCACCTGAGGGCGGGGGGGGGGGGATGAGGTGGGAGGGAGGGGGGGTGTCTGTAAGGTAGACGACCATCTTCTATGTCCACAAAGAATGTCGCGGTCTCGTCCCGGGCCCTCCCTCAGTGGGCGTTCGTCACAGGTCTACATGGCACCTAAAGCCCCTGTCACACTATGCCCTATTGCGTTAGCGTATGCCGACATGTGTGATTTTGCACCAACACGTTGGTGTATGCTGGTGTATGCAGGTGTACGCTGGTGTACACTAAGACAAGTTATGGATACGTTTGGCATAAGTAGTATTCGTTAACAGCCCACTGGTGTACGCTGAGATAAGTTATGGGTAAGTTTGGTATCAGTAGTATTTTTTAGCATGTCGCAGTTTTAAAGGATACCCAATTTAAAATGGGGCTTTTCGCTACAATGCGCATGCGTCAAAGTCGAATGGCAAGCCTGAAATCTGAATTTCTGGCTTGCTTCTGTCTGTGGAGGAGCTCTCTGGAAATGTAGGGTGAGACAAGCAAGGATTCCTTTAGGAATCACCGCAATGAATATTTTATGCTTGATAGTATATATTATCCTCTGCACTAACAAGTTAACAAGCAATTAACAAGTTATTAAACGCAGGTACAATCTCAATCAGGCCGAAATGCATGGCCATTCGCATTGTGAAAAGCCCCATTTTAAACCAGGTACCCTTTTAAACTGCGAATCTGGGTCTCAGGGTCCGTGTCCCGTTACTGCACAGGGGCCATCCAGAAACCAGGTCACACAAAGCTTGCATTTTATTTAATCCTCCCTCCTTCCTTCCCTCTGCCACCCCGAATAAGAAATAGACTACAATATATCCATCTGTTTTGAGAGTTAATGGCAGGTGTCAACAATATTATTATATGTTGCTTGGTTGTTGGAGTTTTATGTTTTGGCAAAATCTAAGGTCATATCAGGATGGGTACTGACCTGTGACAGTTCACACTCATAGCAACTTTATAGTGCTGCACTACTGGGAGACCAGGCCACCAGCACCATGACCTGATATCCCACTCAGTCACATCTTCTTGACACTGAGCTAACCAATCCTTGCCCTATCCAGAGTGCCTGGCTAGGAAGCGACAAGTCTCAATTTTGTAAGTCATTGGTTGGACTCGACCTTCCGCACTGGAGGCCTGCGCTCTACCTATTCTGCCACCGTCTCGTGTATATTATTATATGTGAGGTCCAATAAACTTGCCTCTCCGTGGGATATTGAGGTTGGGGTGTGGGGAAATTGGTGGTGTGGGGAGGTTGGTGGTGTGTGGTGGTGCTTGTAATCTGCTCCAGCACCTGCCTGTCTTTCATTACAGACCACTAGTTGCCATCTTACATTACAGACCAGTAGCCGCTTGTCTGCACATTACAGACCAGTATTCACTTGTCTTACATTACATATCAGTAGCCACCTGTCAGTACATTACACTATTTACAGACCAGTAGCCACCTGTCTGTCCATGACAGACCAGTAGCCACCTGTCTGTCCATTACAGACCAGTAGCCACTTGTCTGTACATTACAGACTAGTAGCCGCTTGTCTTACATTACAGACCAGTAGCCACTTGTCTGTCCATTAAAGACCAGTAGCTGCTTGTCTTACATTGCACACCAGTGGCCACCTCTCTGTACATTACAGACCAGTAGCCGCTTGTTTGTACATTACATACCAGTAGCCGCCTATCTGTACATCACAAACCAATAGCCACCTGTCAGTACATTACACTATTTACATACGAGTAGCCGTCTGTCTGTACATTACAGATCAGTAGCCACTTGTATGTACATTACAGACTAGTGGCTGCTTGTCTGTATATTACAGACTAGTAGCCGCTTGTCTGTCCATTACAGACCAGTAGCTGCTTGTCTTACATTACACACCAGTAGCCACCTGTCTGTACATTACAGACCAGTAGCCGCTTGTCTGTACATTACAGACCAGTAGCCTCCTGTCTGTACATTACAGACCAGTAGCCACCTGTCAGTACATTACACTATTTACATACCAGTAGCCACCTGTCTGTACATTACAGACCAGTAGCCACTTGTCTGTACATTACAGACTAGTGGCCACTTGTCTGTACATTACAGACCAGTAGCTGCTTGTCTGTCCATTACAGACCAGTAGCTGCTTGTCTTACATTACACACCAGTAGCCACCTGTCTGTACATTACAGACCAGTAGCCGCTTGTCTGTACATTACAGACCAGTACCCAGCTGTCTGTACATTACAGACCAGTACCCAGCTGTCTGTACATTACAGACCAGTAGCTGCTTGTCTTACATTACAGACCAGTACCCAGCTGTCTGTACATTACAGACCAGTAGCTGCTTGTCTTACATTACAGACCAGTACCCAGCTGTCTGTACATTACAGACCAGTAGCCACCTCTGAACATTACAGATCACTAGCTGCATGTATGTACACTAGTGACTACCCCCCCTGGAGCGGGACGTTGCACAGGCAGTAGAGTGTCCACCTGTGAAGGTGCTGATCATCCTATCGATCCTTCTCAGTGGACCCATATGCAGCTTGGACTATTTTCCGTTCCAACTAGTCGTCCACAATGGACTCATCAATGGCTGTGATAGGTGCTGTCCTGTCTGTTGGAAAGTCCATATAAAAGACCCCTTGCTGCTTATCAGAAAGAGTAGCATATGTGGCGGCAGCGGGTTTCCTCCAAAGAAATATGTCAGAATGACCATATGTTTGATGTCCAATAGCCAATGATATGAAAATCAATGCACTCTACAGGCATTGTTAAATAAAACAGGCTTTACTTTTGGTACACACACACTACGCCACCTGAAGGCACTCACCTCTGATGACCTTGAGGTCGATGAGGAGAAGCGTTCCAAGCAGTGGGATCTGCATGAAGACGGTGATGACGACGGCGAGCTGGACACCGACCGAGTTCAGCACCTTGTCCATCTTCATCCGGGTCCTGTAAAACACACCAGACGGCCATTAGCACCATGTAGTTACAATCACATGTTGATGTTATGTAACAGGGTCCTGTAAAACACACCATGCGGCCATTAGAACTGTGTAGTGACACTCACATGTTAATGTTATGTAACAAGGTCCTGTAAAACACACCAGGCGGCCATTAGGACTGTGTAGTTACACTCACATGCTACTGTTATGTAACAAGTTCCTGTAAAACACACCAGGCGGCCATTAGAACTGTGTAGTTACATTCACATGTTAATGTTATGCAACAAGTTCCTGTAAAACACACCAGGCGGCCAGTAGAACTGCGTAGTTACACTCACATGTTGACATTATGTAAAAAGGTCCTGTAAAACACACCAGGCGGCCATTAGAACTGCGTAGTTACACTCACATGCTACTGTTATGTAACAAGTTCCTGTAAAACACACCAGGCGGCCATTAGAACTGTGTAGTTACATTCACATGTTAATGTTATGCAACAAGTTCCTGTAAAACACACCAGGCGGCCATTAGAACTGTGTAGTTACACTCACATGTTGATATTATGTAAAAAGGTCCTGTAAAATACACCAGGCGGCCATTAGACCTGTGTAGTTACATTTACATGCTACTGTTATGTAACAAGTTCCTGTAAAACACACCAGGCGGCCATTAGAACTGTGTAGTTACATTCACATGTTAATGTTATGCAACAAGTTCCTGTAAAACACACCAGGCGGCCATTAGGACTGCATAGTTACATTCACATGTTAATGTCATGTAATAGGGTCTTGTAAGACACACCATGCGGCCATTAGCAATGTGCAGTTACACTCACATGTTAACGTTACATAACAGGATCTGTAAGACACACCAGTCAGCCATTAGCATGGTGTAGTTACACTCGATTGTTACCGTTATGTAACAGGGTCCTGTCAAAAACACCAGGCAGCCATTAGCACCGTGTAGTTACACTCACATGTTAACATTATGTAACAGGGTCCTGTCAAAAACACCAGGTAGCCATTAGCACCATGTAGTTACACTCACATGTTAACGTTATGTAAGAGGGTCCTGTCAAAAACACCAGGTAGCCATTAGCACCATGTAGTTACACTCAGATGTTAGTGTTATGTAACAGGGTCCTCTCAAAAATACCAGGCAGCCATTAGCACAATGTAGTTAAACTCACTTGTTAATGTCATATAACAGGGTCCTGTAAAACACACCATGCGACCATTAGTTACACACACATGTGTTATATAATACTAACAAGGTTTTAGGATACCCGGGGACGGGATCAAAATGTCAACATTGTACAGCGGGTGTCCTGGGATATGCATATAGACTGAAATGTCAATATTGTACAGCAGATGTCCTGGGAAAACCATATAGACTAAATTGTCAACATCGTATAGTGAGTGTCCTGGATACGCAGGGACGGTGTTAAAATGTCAACATTGTTTAGCGGGTGTTCTCCGATAAATATATAGGCTGAAATGTCAATATTGTATAGTAGGTGTCCTGGGGTATGAATATAGGCTGAAATGTCAACATTATATAGTGGAGGTATCGGGCTATAGACATATGTCAAAATGTCAACATCGTTTAGCGGGTGCCATGGGATATACATATATGCTGAAATGTCGAAGATTGTATAGTGGAAGTATTGGACTACACATATATCAAAATGTCAATATTTATAGTGGGTGTCCTGGGATATCCATAAAGACTGAAATGTCAACATTGTACAGCGGGGGTTCTAGGATACACATATAGACTGAACTGTCAACATTTTACAGTGGGTGGCCTGGGATATCCATATGGACATTTTATAGCAGAGGTATTGGACTACACATATGTAAAAATGTCAGCATTGCATAGCAGGGGTCCTGGGATATGATCATAGGACAAAATGTCAGTCTTACGTAAAGGCGGTAGGGGTGTGGTGATATATTTCCACAAAACCCGGCATTCTGAATCTAAGCAAAATCAAATTAACTTAAATTGTTGTTATAGCCGAACTACAGCCCCAGTCACACCTACACGGACGAGCCCCGGATTTTTAGCTGGACCACCCCCGGACCAGTCGCCCGGACTGTCCCGGACAGCCCCAGATAAAATCACTATTTTTGGTTGTTTTTGGCCTTGCAGTCACACATACCCAGATGAGCCATGGACCAGCCCCGGACCAGAGGCCGGATCGCCCCGGACTGAGCCGGACCACCCCCCCGGACTGCCCTGTGTGTCCACGGAGTAGTCCTGGACTTGAAGTGGACTTGCTCCTGCTATCATCATTATCATCATGCTGTCGGTCGCGATGCGACAAAGACTGCTTTCATTACTTGACTGCCGCTCTCCATTTAGCTCTCTGCTGTGAGAGTTGCGTCCATGAGTCGGTCTTAATGTCTCTCAGCTTCAGGTTTCTCTTGATGGTATCTTTGAACCGGAGACGGGGGCGCCCTCTCTTTCTGTAGCCAGAAGACAGTTGAGAATAGAGGATCTGCTTTGGTAGCCTGTCTGATGACATCCTCATGAGGTGTCCAGTCCACCGGAGATTCTTATTGATCAGAAGATCTTCCATAGAGGGCAGCCCCATCCGTTCGAGTATTTCCTTATTCGTCACTTTGTCCTTCCAGGTTAGCCTCATGATTGAACGCAGATGTCGCATCATGAAGGCATGCAGCTTTTTCACCTGCTGTCTGTACACTGTCCAGGCCTCGGCTCCGTATAGTAGGGTGGATAGCACGATTGCGCGGTAGATCTTACCTTTGACCCGAATGGACACATGGTGGTTGTTCCAGAGTCTCTGGCGTAGTCGACCGAAAGATGCGCTAGCCTTGGCCATCCTCCTCTGTATCTCAGCATCAATGCGTCCATCACTTGATATAGTGCTTCCGAGATAGGTGAATTCCGGAACAGAGTTCAGCTTGTTTCCGTCAACCATGATCTCCTCCTCTCGGGTTCTTGTAGAGTTGGGTTGGTACAGCACCTCCGTCTTCTTGATGTTAATTTTCAGGCCAAACTTCTTTGATGCATCGGAGAAAGCGTCCACTATTTTCTGGGTCTCTTCAGCAGAGTGGGCAACCAGTGCACTGTCATCTGCGAATAGTAGCTCTCTCACCAGTATCTGAGTAGTCTTGGTCTTCGCTCTGAAGTGTGCAACATTGAATAGGTCAGCGCTCTGTCTGGACTGTATATAGATGCCATCCCCCATGTCTCGGAAAGCCTCGTCTAGCATTGCTGATAGGAAGATGGAGAAGAGCGTGGGGGCCAGTACACAACCTTGCTTGACCCCATTGGTAACCCCGAACGATTCCGAGACTTCCCCTCCAGCACTAACGTTCGCCATCATTCCTGTATGTAGAGCCTCGATCATAGTTGTGAACTTCTCTGGGCATCCGTACTTCCTCAGTAGCTGCCATAGCCCGGTCCTCCCGACTGTATCAAATGCCTTAGTGAAATCGACAAATACCATGTACAGTGGTCGGTCCTGCTCAATGCACTTTTCTTGTAGCTTTCGGAGACAAAATATCATATCCACAGTGCTCCGGTTACCTCTGAAGCCACACTGTGACTCCGGAACTACACCAGGTGTTATGTGAATAGATAGTCTGTTGAGTAGGATCCTGGCGAAGATCTTCCCTGCTATGGAAAGAAGAGAGATTCCTCTATAGTTCCCACAGTCTGTTCGATCACCTCCTGCTATACATATACCTCCTGCTATACATATACAACAACGGGGATCATCCTGGACTATCCGTGGCGGTTAAACCGTGGCCCCGGACGGTACACGGACTTCCCCCAGAGCACCCCCGGACTACCCGGGCCACCCCTGGATTACCCCTGGATCATCCCGGATGATGCCGGATCTAGCCCGGATCGCAAAATGCCAAGGACCGCCCCGGATGTTTTGAACATTTTAAAACATCCAGGGCGAACCCCGGACGAGGCCGGACCAGCCACGGATATCCAAGGATCACCAAGGACCAGCCATGGATGAGCCACGGATCATGCCGGATTGCCACAGACCACACCGGATCACGGTCCGGGGCTCGTCCGGCCCCTGATCCGGGTAGGTGTGACTGGGGCTTTAGCAGAGGGGAATGCATTCGTGCAAAGGAACAATACTTTCTTTTAGCTGCAATTTCTGCTTTTTAAATACCTTAATACAATTTTGGAAATATGAAAATATATTTTGGCGATATTTCGACGATGAGGGGTTGGGGGTTGGGGATTAGGGTCAAAAGGTAGGGATAGCAGCGAGTGTAACTTACACACTCCGACAGGGCCTGTCCAATGAACCAGTGACGGAGACGAATGAGGTCAATTAATGCCGACTTAATATGTCACCCCTTGATGGCTGAGTGCACAACGCAGAAAGGGAGTGTCTGACGACGCGTCCGGGACTCCAATCGGAAGTGATGCACTATTTACGCCCAGGAGCGGATGGACTATTGGGCAGGGCCCCCGCTTAACACGGGACGGGTTGGGGGTTCGATCCTTTCGATGATGAGTTTATGATGTCCATGTTCCAGCTGTATTAGTGTCGTGTTCTATGTCAAATCAACAGGTAGCGCCACGGTGGTGGCTTTCTAAGTATATAAGGCTGGCTGCCACTTGCTGTAGAAGTTGTTATTGTTGGATATATTTGTAAGGGTAATAATCTTGCCAGATATTATATTTCCCCTCAACATACTTGTCTTGATAGTCTTCATTATCTCAGAGGAACTATTTGTATATGTATATATAATCATGTAATGTCTAGCGCATTATACGAGTATAAATGCAAGGGAAAGATGTACTCTATATATATTGCTCCTCTGGGGTATTGGTGAAGTGCCCCCCCCCCCCCAACCAGCTGCCGGGTAATTGGCGGGTGGGCCCCCCACGCACCACACACACACTGGAGAAATGAGCATTATGCGAGTATAAAGGCATGGAAGGGGGAATTATTATTATTGTCCATTATTATTACTGTACATGCTGCTGTGTGGGTGCTTCCCGTCCCAATCACTTGAACAATGCTGACATTGTCACTTGTACCACATTCGGTATATACACACGCTTATAGTGGTGTCAGTGCAAGTTGAAACTTGATGAGTCACGTGAGTTAAGCAGGAGGAGGTTTACATAGTGACATGAGGCAGCCCATCCCAGTCCCTACGTGCAATAACAGCAATTATCGTCACCCTTATGTCTGAATAAATATGTATACACAATTATGAATGTACACATATATATATACCGAAGACTGTGGCCGAATCGGTAGAGCTGTGTTACAAATTTATATTCGTATAATCCTTCTGCATCATACATGGTATATATAAAGCACACATACAGCATCTAGACGGCGTCTGTCTGCCAACAGCAATTAGCTCTGTCCGCCAGGTGGCTCCGCAATCTGTATTTTACATGGTCAGACTGGTCCTCAGGTCTCGTTCCGCAGCCCCGATCAAAGCGCCACCTCTCGTGAGCGGGGTGAAGCAGAGATGGGGACCCCCGCACACAATAAAAAAAAAGTCGTCGTAGCAGGTTGTGCCAGGGGTGCGACTTACTGAAGTCTAAGACAGCCAAGTCGTGCCGATTCCTGATTGGTTGGTCAGACTGGAGTTCAACCGACTGTAGTCGGCTGCAAATCCCCGCACAGTCGACTTGTAGTCGGACCGGAAGTTAAAACCAGGGGAAACCGTGAGTCCTGAAGGGTGCTGAGGTCTGAGTGCTTCTATCGGGTGTTCATCTTGTTGATATATCCGAGTTGGTCAAAGCCTTGCATGAGAACAGAGCTGGTGAGGAAGACGCTTAGTCTCTAGGGTTGAGAACAAGGAATGACTTATCAAATTTATACTCGTCGCTTCCTAGCCTGGCGCTCGGCATTAATAGGATAGGGCAAGGACTGGATAGCTCAGTGTCAGGATGATGTGACTGAGTTGGATATCAGGTCATGGTGCCAGTGGCCTGATTTCCGAGTGGAGAAGCACTATAAAGTCACCATGAGTGTGCCCTGTCACAAGTCGGTATCCGTCCTGATATGACCTTGGATATTGCTGGGTCATAAAACGTCAAGAACCAACCCCCTCCCCCTTCTGCCCCTGCCCCTCCCCCGTCTGCCCCTGCCCCTCCCCCTGTTCCCCCTTCCCATGTCCTACCCTGCCTGGTCCAGGATCCTCAGGGTGGAAACCCTCACTTGTTGCCAATACTTATCTAAGAAGCCAACCCTTCCTCCCCCAATAACAACTAGATGTCATACAACTTTCCCCCGCAGCCTCAGACGCGGCGCCACTAGCGCCACCTACATGCCCCACTTCCGGTCAGGACGCCACTAACGCCACCTACATGCCCCACTACCGGTCAAGACACCACTAGCACCACCTACATGCCCCACTTCCGGTCAGGACGCCACTAACGCCACCTACATGCCCCACTACCGGTCAAGACGCCACTAGCACCACCTACATGCCCCACTTCCGGTCAGGGCACCACTAGTGCCACTTACATGACCCACTTCCGGCCAGGGCGTCACGAGCGCCACCTACGCTCCCTACTTCCGGTCAGGGTGCCACCTACATGCCCCACTTCGGTCAGGGCTCCACTAGTACCACCTATGCTCCCTACATCCGGTCAGGGCGCCACTAGTGACACCTACTTGCCCCACTTCCGGTCAGAACGCCACTAGTGCCACCTACGTTCCCTACTTCTCGTCAGGGTGCCAATAGTGCCACCTACGCTCTCTACTTCCGGTCAGGGCGCCAGTAGTGACACCTTCATGCCCCACTTCCGGTCAGGACGCCCCTAGCGTCACCTACGTTCCCTACTTCCGGTCAGTCACCCACGTGGTGCCGGCCTCGTGCTAGGCTATTCTTAGTCATTGATCACTCGCCTGGCACTTATCTTCACTGGCGCTTGAAGAACAAATATCACAGTAAGGCAGCACTATAAAGCTGCTATGTGTGCACACTGTTGCAAGTCGTGATATATCCCGGGGATGTTGCGAGGATGATAACCCCTCCCCTCCCCCAATCTGTCACTCTTACTTTTGTCATCTGCGTTAATTGTAGCACCAGTAGTAGTACCTGGCAATGCGAACCAGACGGGATGGCCGAATGAGTTAGAGCATCCGTATTGGCAGACCATCGGATCCCTGGTCGAGTCAAACCAATGACATAAAAATGTATATGTGTCTCTTCCTAGCCAGGTACTCGGCATTATTAAGGTAGGACAAGGACTGGTTAGCTCAGTGTCAGGATAATGTGACTGAGTGGGATATCAGGTCATGGTGCTGGTGGCCTGGTCTCCCAGAGGGGCAGCACTATTAAGTCGGCATGAGTGCACACTGTCCCAAGACGGTACCCATACTGATATGACCTTAGATTTGCTAGGACGTAAAACAACAACAAACAAACAGTATCTGGCCACGTACTACTGTCGTCGTCCGTGATCATATTCCACTGCTACTGCGCTGTAAACAGTTGGCATTTCGTTGTGCCACCTAAGTGCTACTAGCTATATACCTTCTATCTCTCTAAATATAAGGAGTATAATAATATTATATGTAAATAAAGTGCCGGAGTAAACTGTAATAATAAATATATTCTCCGAGAGCATATATATATTTTGTAATATCTAATAATGTCCAATCGCTGGCCGGTGCCTGTGAGCCCGGGACTACTCGAGTGCCGGCTTCCGTCGCTTGGGCGCCATATTTCACCAGTGTTGGCCTGGATTTTTAACTTTAACCAGTAAGCATCTATTGCTAGCCAAGACAAGCAATAAAGATTGTCCATCCCATATCAAGTACGCTTCTCTCCTTTGTTTGTATGTAAGCAAATTTATATATATATTCATTATATATATATATGTATATATATATATATATATATATATATATATATGTGATGTGCAACGCATTGCGCATTGGGTAATACATTATATGGCCGAGGTGTTGGTTTCTGCAAAACAAATGGATTTGATTAGCAAAATGACGGCAGCTTCAACTCAACCCAGATATGTTTAGTTTCGTTTTGGCCCGAATGGCATTTGGTGGATTTTGCGCCTGGACTTGTCATGTACATATTCATATATACATACATATATGTATATACGTTCTATATTTATATAGCTACTTCAAGGCAACAAAGAGAAACAAAGAAGTCCTTAAGGAGTCCTCATCCTTACCTTGAATTTAAAAAAAACTAAAGAAACAAAGAAAACTCACATAATTCGCCAACTGACAGCGATAGCTGGCGTGTACAAAGGAACAGGACGAGACGAGCTGTGTTGTTGGTGGAGTTTTACGACCTGGCAACATCTAAGGTTATATCAGGGCGGGTACCGATTTGAAACAGTGTACACTCATGGCCGCTTTCTAGTGATACCCGACTGGGAAATCAGGCTGCCAGTCCCACTCAGTTACACTATCCTGACACTAAGCCAACCAGTCCTTGCCCTATCCTATTAATGCCGAGCGCCTGGCTAGGAAGCGACAAGTACCAATTTTATAAGTCGTCGGTTTGACTCGACCGGGAACCGAATTGCCAATCTCCCGCACGCGAGCCCCGCGCTCTACCGATTCTGCCACCGTGCCCAGTCCGGAGCTGTGTTAGTGACAGCGAGTTCCGTTTTCACCAAACATACATCAACACACAAGCAGGCAGCCGTGTCAGGAAGTAGAACTTTGTGCTATTTATATTTATATAATTAATTATGCATCACATATATATGATCATATCTAGTAGAGCTATACGAATCGTGCGTTAGTAGTAGACAAAGGATTATTTCTAAGAGGCTGTTCTATCAATATTGATGTAACTCACAATCAGAACAAAGTTCATGTTTGTGTGATCTTCTTTTCACCGGGCAGTTCTACCAATATTTCACCGACAATGTGCATGCGGATATTTTTTTGTTTTTGTATTTTGTTTTGTTTTATTTACTGTCCATAACATATAAGTTCATGATAGAACTTGTTTGTAAGCTGAACAGCTTTAGTCATTAGTTTGTGGTTTATCGCCTTGTATGGTTTGTTAGTAATTTGCAAGTGTATTTATCTCACAGCTACCAGAGCTTCCTGGTCCACAATTACCATTCTTGATAGATAACATGTCAACATACTG
The DNA here is from genome assembly GCA_030323885.1 of Branchipolynoe longqiensis. Lineage (NCBI taxonomy): Eukaryota > Metazoa > Annelida > Polychaeta > Phyllodocida > Polynoidae > Branchipolynoe > Branchipolynoe longqiensis. Next base: position 3,596,095 of record CM059188.1, read on the forward strand.
AAACTCTCTAATGGCTACATTCTCCATTGCTTCCTGGGGTAGGTCAGTTTGTTTTATGCGTATGTTGTTTCCATGCTTCAATGGAGTTTATGTTTATGGTTGTGCTCGGTTTTTCATTCCGGATGTTTGCTGCCATGGATATGACTCTTCTGTCTTCTATTGTGAACGTGCGTCCAGGTTTGTAGCAAATTGAATCTTTTATTGTTGGAGTTTATGTCCTGGCAACATGCAAAGTAATATCAGGACGGGGTGGATCCTTTATCAGGTCCTTTATTTGACCAATGATAATGTGTATTGCTATCACTTTTCTATCAGTGCTTTGTTTTTCGTAAGTGTTGTTTGTTTTGGGAATACTCAATGGATGCCGTGTTGTTGGTAATTTCAAAAGGTAGATGTCGGAATCTTAGCATATTTGGGCGATTTGAAGTGTTCATTTGTGTGTGAAATGTCCCGGTACCAGCTTTAATGGAGATATCCGCTACTTGCCGGCGCTGTGTTGGGGAACGCCGGCCAAATAAAGGGCGGGAAAAGGGGATATAAAACAAGGACAAAAGCAGACGACTCTCCGCACTACTCGCTAAGCACTATGGGTACCAGCTGCTGCCTGTGTTTGATCAGCAGACCGAGGAACTAGCAGAACCGGGCGCCACCACGCGGGATGCGGGGTTATTAAAGCGCACACGGAAGTTTTCACCGGCTGAAACTAAATGTCCGACGGTGGCTGTGAGCGCCACAGGAGGCGGCATGACACCGTGCTCTCAAGTCTCATTCCACGCACAGATTAACGACGTTTGCGCAGCCTGCTGCGCATTTCCGGGAGGGCACTTCCGTCTACATAAACACGGCACGCAGAACGGAAACGGACCGCTCTACCCGAGACGCCGGGCGCGGTAGAGCGCGGGCCCCGCATGCGGAAGGTCAGGAGTTTGGTTTCCGGTCGAGTCAAACCAAGGACTTTAAAATTGATACTTGTTGCTTCCTAGCTTGCTGCTCGGCATTAATAGGATAGGGCAAGGACTGGTTGGCTTAGTGTTAGGATAATGAGTCATGGTGCCGGCAGCCTGATTTTCCAGTGGGGCAGCACTATGAACTATGAAGTCACCATGAGTGTGCACTGTCACAAGTCGGTACCCATCGTGATATGACCTCAGATGTTGCTAGGATGTAAAACCCGAACAACCAACCAACCAACCGAGACACCATTCGGAGGCGACTTGGTGACTTCACAGGAAGTTTGTCTGTGCAGTGTGTATGTCTGTGTATGTAGTATGCACGCGTGTGTATGCCAGTGTGTCTGTGTGTGTATGTGTGGGTATGTATATGCATGTGTGCGGGTATTTGTGTATGTATGCACGTGTGTATGTATGTGCAGGTTTGCGTGTATGGTGTGTATGTAGTATGTGTGTGCATACATGCGTGTGTATGTGTGTATGTCTGTTCGTTTGCGCGTGTATGTCTTTGTACATGTGGGTGAGTGCACACATACATGTGTATGAGTGTGTGTATATGCGTGTGCATGCATGCATGTTTGCGTGTGTGTATTCATGTGCATGTGGGCGCGTGTGTGCGTGTACATGTGCGTAAGGTCATATTAGGATGGGTACCGACTTGTGACAGTGCGCACTCATGGCAACTCACTGGGAAACCAGGCTGCCAGTACCATGACCCGATATCCCACTCAGTCCGATATCCCACTTATCCTGACACTGAGCTAACCAGTCCTTGCCCTATCCTATTATTGGGGTATTAACGCAGAGTGCCAAGATAGGAAGCGACAAGTATACATTTTGTAAGTCATTGGTCTGACTCGACTGGGAATTGAACTCCCGATCCTGTGCTCTACCGATTCGGCCACCATGCCCAGTCCGAGACTTGGTAAGTGGATGGGTAGACACGCACGTCAGTATCTCGGAAGTGCCCTATTAAGGACCTATCAGTGTAAAGCAATGTGGCAGAGATACGACGGTTTATTTGTAAAACGCCAACCACTAGAGGCTGGGGACAGAGGTCATAGCAAGGTCACGTGGACCAGCTAAGCTGAGATCCAATTAGTGTGTAAACTTGTGTGTAAAATTGAGACTCCTTTAATGCATACACTTATGTGTAAAGGTAATATTCCATTAACACATAAACGTGGGTGTAAAGCTGAGATACCATTAGCGTAAAACTTGTGTGTACAGATGAGATTCTTTTAATGTGTTCACTTATGTGTAAAGGTAAGATTCCATTCACATATAAACCTTTGCGTAAAACTGAGATACCATTAGCATATAAACTTGTATGTACACATGAGACTCTTTAATGCCTACACCTGTGTGTAAAGGTAGGATTCCATTAACACATACATATTTACAACTGAGATTGTATCATGTTTGTGCAACGCTGAAATGCCATTAATGACTAAACTTGTGTGTCAAGATAAGGATTAGCGATCTACGCGTTCTCATCTCACACACGAAATCGGAGATAGGATGCCGTGATATGACGTCAGAGGGGGAAGGGGTTTACCGATGCAAAAGGACCAGAATAAAACTATTCTAGGCCCAGGGTAAGTGAATGAATGGGGTTTTTACATTTACACCCTAGCAACTTCTAATGTCATATGAAGGATAGGGCAAGGTCTGGTTAGCTCAGTGTCAGGATAATGTGATTGAGTGGGATATCAGGTCATGGTGCTGGTGGCCTGATTTCCCAGTGGGACAGCACTATAAAGTCAACATGAGTGTGCACTGTCACAAGTCGGTAGCCGTCCCGATATAACCTTAGATGTGGCTAGGATTTGAAACTCCAACAACCAACAACATTTCGTACACATGATGCACGCCGCATACCGCATGACGTACAAGGCATGCTGCAATATGCGTCAATGGAATCTTAGCCTTACTGAGAGAGCCTGTGCGTGGAGAGTGGAGAATAGAGCAGTCTCAACTCACAGCGCAGCAGGGCCGTGCTACAGGTAGTAATAGAGGCAAGGGAAAAACACCTCACAAGATCAGAAATAAACATACAGTTATTTTAAAAGAAGCCTTCTAACCTATAAGGAAGGTCTGCCTGCACGCACAGTGGGTTGGTTGTTGGAGTTTTACGTCCTGGCAACATGTGACAGTACGCACACATGGCAACTTAATAATCTGCTCCACTGGGAAATCAGGCCACCGACACCATGACATGATATCCCACTCAGTCACCTTATCCTGACACTGAGCCAACCAGTCCTTGCCCTATCCTATTACTGCCAAACGCCAAGCTAGGAAGTGACAAGTATCCATTTGATAAGTCATTGGTTTGACTCGACCGGGAACCGAACTCCCGATCTCCCGCACACTCTACCGAATCGGCCACCGCACCTGGTTGCACATGGATCCAAAGCAATCAACGCAACCAGTTTTTAGGCAGTTGCAGCTTGGCACATTGCCAGGGCCACGCTACAAGGGCGGGGTAGTAGTCACTAACACCAAAGACCCTACAATACTAAGACAGCTCACTCAGCCTGTACTGTGTAATCAAAATGATCAAACCCACCACTTGGTGCGCTGGCTGTTCTCTTGGTTAAACAGGTGCTTTATTATATGTATACATGTATATGTAGTGGTCTGCACTGACCTCTCAGGCAAGTAACCACATAGACAGGTAGACGTGGGTAGTGTGGTGATATCAGGGAGCCTAGGTGGTGTAATGGTTAGCACACTTGCCCGGAATGCAAAGAGATGTGGGTTCAAGTCCTGCTCTAGGCACATATTTTCCATTTTCATCACCCCCATGACATATATATGAATGTGAAAGATGTGTGATGATGGCGATGATGATGATGATGATGATGCTGAAGATGATGTGTATTAGTTCATCAATCAATCAATAGTTCCATCCTCTAGTCGAGGGTTGGATGCAATGGTTCTCCACTTGTCCCGATGTTGTGCTGTTTTGATAGACTGTGAATAATTCAAGCCTGTCCACTGTGAAATATTTGTAAACCATGATGTTCTTGGTCTCCCTCTCCCTCTGCTGCCATTCACCTTCCCTTCCAACAATGTACGGTATATTGAACTCTGACGAATGATGTGGCCAAAATAAATAAGTTTCTTTGTCTGTATAGTGGCAAACAAGCTTTTCTTATTTTTAATTTTTCTGAGAACTTCTTTGTTGGTGATCTTCTTTGTCCATGATATTTTCATCATCCTTCAATAAGTCCACATCTCAAATGCTGCTAAACGTTTGTACATTTTCTTAGAGATTGTCCATGTCTCTGCCCCATACATTAGAGTAGACCACACATAACACTGAAGAATACGCTTCCTTGTTTGTATTAATATCTTACTTGATGTTAACACTCTATACATTTTGGAGAATGTTGTTCGGGCTATTGTTATCCTTCTTTTAATTTCTTCCTCACATCTCCCATCAATTGTAATCTTTTGTCCGAGATATATTAGTTCATAGCAATTTCATATTGATGTGTATTCATACTTAGTTATCTCATGTATACTATAATTGTATGTGTTTACATGTGAAACACCAACCAGCAGCCGGGCTGATCAAACCCACCACAAGGTCTCACTGCGAAATTTACATTACCATGGGAGAGATAGGTAGTGAGCCGTCTTAGTATTATAGGGTCTTTGGTAACACTCAGCGACTGGATTGTGTGTCAAGGAAAGCAAACAAGACATCTTGACTTACAAACACAAAAATACCCCAACTAACACACAAATCCAACTGCGTACAAAACAATATAATACATAAAATAATAATACATAAAAGAGTATCTGACCACATTGAACTAAGACTAAGTAATTAAAGGTATTAGTATCTATTGAATTGGAAATCCTAAACCAACAACTAAAACGTTGCATGTAAATGTTAAATGATTTGATGCACCTCATACTCATTACTTGTTGCATTGCGTACACTGTGAATTCAGAATTTACTTCACATTTCAATTTACTGTATAGACAATGTAAACATTTTTTGTGTAAATACCTATATACCTGTAATACTGACGGTCGGAAGACCAGAGCTGTGGCACTGACAAAAGATATCTATGACTAAAATTCATCTACCCCCCAAAAATGCTTACTGAGGTCAAACTGGGCTGTGTGCAACAGGGATGTGTGTGTTTATTGGGGTTTTACATCCTTGCAACATGAAAGGTCACGTCAGGACTTGTGAGGTGACAGTACGCACTTATGGATACTTCACTATCGTGCTTCCCCCACTGGTGTTGGCACCATGACTTGGTGATATCACACTCAGTCATATTATCCTGACACTGAGTCAACCGACCTTTCCCCTACCTTGCCGAAGCTGAGCATAATTCCAGGCAACGTAGCAACTCGTGCTAATTTTGTAAGTGTTCTGGCAGCGCGCCACCTACAGGAGGAAGCTTCAACTACCGCCCTCCACTCCGCCATCCTGGATTACAAACCAACGTCAAAATGCCCGCTCATAAAAAAATATATATACAGCAAATCCTCTCTAACCGACCACCCTCCACCGATCGACCACTTCCCTATATCGATCACTTTATTTGGGTCCCAAACGATTGCCCATACAATATCATTGTAACGATTTTTTTTAAACTCCCTAAACCGACCACCTCCCTAAATGGACCATTTAAAGTCGGTCCCATGGTCGGTAGATTTAGAGAGGTTTTACTGTATATAAAGTCGAAAATGATCCATTTAAGGAGGAGGTTGGTTTAGAGAGTTAGAATATCGGTACAATGGTATTTATTGTATGGGCGATTGTTTGTGACCCAAATAAAGCGATCAATACAGGGGAGTGGTCGATCCGTGGAGATGGTCGGTTAGAGAGGCTTTACTGTATATAAAAACAGCACCAAATACATCCCCAACGACAAGTTAGGTCAGCGATGATTTGTTAGCAAAAGGCTGCTGATGCCTGTGATTTGTTAGCAGAAGGGGCCAGTTCTATTTGTTGCGGATCTCTACAGCTGGGTGTGTCAACGTACTGTATACCCCGCACCCACACACACACCACACCTCGCCCTGTATGATATAGAGATATCATGAGAATACCACCAGGTTTACGCTGTTGTAAGTACACCCTCCTTTACCCGCTTTCTCCGCCACTCTATCTCTCCAGACTTCCTCGGGTCTCCTCCTTTACCTACTTTCTCCGTCACTCCATCTCTCCAGACTTCCTCGTGTTTCCTCCTTTACCCGCTTTCTCCGTCACTCCATCTCTCCAGACTTCCTCTGGTCTCCTCCTTTACCTACTTTCTCCGTCACTCCATCTCTCCAGACTTCCTCGTGTTTCCTCCTTTAGCTACTTTCTCCATCACTCTATCTCTCCAGACTTCCTCGGGTCTCCTCCTTTACCTACTTTCTCCGTCACTCCATCTCTCCAGACTTCCTCGGGGTTTCCTCCTTTACCCACTTTCTCCGTCACTCTATCTCTCCAGACTTCCTCGGGTCTCCTCCTTTACCTACTTTCTCCATCACTCCATCTCTCCAGACTTCCTCGGGTCTCCTCCTTTACCCGCTTTCTCCGTCACTCCATCTCTCCAGACTCCCTTGGTGTGTGGGTGGTGTGTTGGTAGTGTGGGAAGGTGCGGGAGTGGGAAGGAGGGGTGTGTGTTGGGGTTTGTTGAAGAAGTGTGTGGGTGTGTGGGTGGAGTGGGTTAGCGCCTCTACTGTCAACTGAAGAGCTAAATAAATGTGGGTGTGAGGTGAGGTTGGGGGGGGGGGGGGCGGGTAGAGTGGGTGAGTATTCCTACTGTCAACTAAAGAGGTCAGAGGGGATGTGTTGGGGGTGTGTTGAGGTGTGTCTTTAGTGTGTGTTGGGCGAGTTGGGGTATGTGTTGGGTGGGTGTTGGGGGGGGGGGGATTCGGGTGTGTGTTGGGATGAGTGTTTGGGTGTGTTAAGGTGTGTGTTGGGGTGTGTGTTGGGGTTTGTTGGGTGTGTGTTGGGGGATGTTATTTTGCGTTGGGGTGTGTGTTGAGGTGTGTGTTGAGGTGTGTGTTGGGGTGTTCTCATTGTGTGTTGGGATGTGTGTCGGGGTGTGTGTTGGGGTGTGTGTTGGGGTGTGTGTTGGGGAGTGTGTTTTTGGTGTGTGTTGGAGGGGTGTTGGGGTGTGTGTCGGGGTGTGTGTTGGGGTGTGTGTTGGGGTGTGTGTTGGGGTGTGTGTTGGGGTGTGTGTTGGGGTGTGTGTTGGGGTGTGTGTTGGGGCGTGTGCTGGGGTGTGTGTTGGGGTGTGTGTTGGGGTTGGGGGTCATTACTTGACCGTTGAGATAGATTAGGCTTAGCCTCCCTGTTAACATAGAACATTACATAACCCCACTGTTTACACAGATCATCAAATTGACATTTTCTTTGTGGAACATTAATGTTTGTTTGGGGCTTCCTTCCTAGCAACACCTAAGGTCACAGAAGGACGAGCACCGACTTGTGACAGTGAGTACTCATGGTGACTTTATAGTGCTGCCCCGCGGGGAGACTGGACCGCCGATACCATGACCCGATATCTCATGACGTCACGTTATTCTGACACTGATCAAAGCAGCTGTTGTCATATCCTGGTAATTATTGACAGCCTTTTAGTAAAGGTTTTACGTGCACCCACGCCTGCGTAGTAACACGCCCTGTTGGGTGTGTGTGTGGCGTGTGTGTGTGTATGTAAGGACCACGTTTACAGAGGGTGTGAGGAGGGGTGGACGTGGAGGGGTGTTAGGAAGGTTGGTTTGTTGGTTGTTGGAGTTTTACATCCTGGCAACAGGTAACGTCATATCAAGATGGGTACCGACTTGTGACACTGAACACTCATGGCAACTTTATAGTGCTGGTTCGTTGGTTGTTGGAGATTTACATCCTAGCAACATCTAAGGTTATATTAGGATATGTAACGACTTGTGAAACTGCGCACTAATGGCGAATTTATAGTACTGCCCCATTGGGAGACCAGACTGCCAGCACCATGACCTTATATCCCACTCGGTCACATTATGCTGACACTGAACTAACCAGTCCTTGCCCTATTCTATTAATGCCGAGCGCCAGGCTAGAAAGCAACAATTATCAATTTTTATCTCATTGGTTTGACTAGACCAGGGTTCGAGCAATTGATTTCGAATCCCACGATCTACCAAAACGGGAGACGAACCTTCAACTAATTCGGCCACCCCGTCTAGAGGAAGGGTGGAGATGCCAGGAGGGGGTGTGGATGTAAGTGTTGTGTTCGGGTGTAAGAGGCTGCTATGTGGGTTATAACGATGGGTGGTTTGTAAGGAGGGCTGGGGTGTAGGAAGGGGGGTCGGGTGTATGCAGGGGTGTGAGTGTAAGGGGTGCGTCAGGGTGCAAGGAGGGTGTTATGTCGGTTGTATTACGTGTAAGGAGGGGTATGCAGGTATATCAATACCTCGGGGAGTTTGACGCCCCTGCCTTGCAGAGTTGCAAACCACTGCCTTGTGGTACAGGTCCTTGACAGAACCGAAGGCTAAGGGAGCAAACCCTAAACAGAAAACCATGTCACTGTGGCAGCATTAAGGGCGGTTGATGTATGGAACTCCCAACATCTCCCGACCAGCCACTGCAGGGACAAATAGTTTTGCGCCTGTCTTGACATGTTCTTGCCGGTGTGAAACCTCTATTTCCTCCCCGAGAGAGGTGCCGCTGGTAACTTGCAAAAGCCAGCAGCACTTCAACACTTTTGCAGGCAGCTTTCATGAAATGTACAACCGCACAAAACACCATACCGGCTCGGTCGTCGCCCGGGTTACCAAGGACCGCGCTGCTCGAGCTCATCTTCCGTCGACAGCGGAAAATCAGCTAGGAGGAACACAACGCAAGACCGACTCATGGACGCAACTCTCACAGCAGAGAGCTAAATGGAGAGCGGCAGTCAAGTAATGAAAGCAGTCTTTGTCGCATCGCGACCGACAGCATGATGAAGGAGGGGTGGATGCAAGGAGGGTGGGGTGTAAGGAGGGGTGGGGTGTAATGAGGGGTGGGGTGTAAGGAGGGGTGGGGTGTAAGGAGGGGTGGGGTGTAAGGAGGGTGGGGTGTAAGGAGGGGTGGAATGTAAGGAGGGTGGGGTGTAAGGAGGGGCTGGGTGTAAGGAGGGGTGGGGTGTAAGGAGGGGTGGGAGTGTAAGGAGGGGTTGGGTGTAAGGAGGGGTGGGGTGTAAGGAGGGGTGGGGTGTAAGGAGGGGCTGGGTGTAAGGAGGGTGGGGTGTAAGGAGGGGTGGGGTGTAAGGAGGGGTGGGGTGTAAGGAGGGGTGGGGTGTAAGGAGGGTGGGGTGTAAGGAGGGGTGGGGTGTAAGGAGGGGTGGGGTGTAAGGAGGGGTGGGGTGTAAGGAGGGGTGGGGTGTAAGGAGGGGCGGGGTGTAAGGAGGGGTGGGGTTTAAGGAGGGGCGGGGTGTAAGGAGGGGTGGGGTCTAAGGATGGGTGGGGTGTAAGGAGGGGTGGGGTGTAAGGAGGGGTGGGGTGTAAGGAGGGGTGGGGTGTAAGGAGGGGTGGGGTGTAAGGAGGTGGGAGGTTGTAGGAGGGTGGGGGTGTTAGGAGGGTGGGGGGTAAGGAGGGGTTGGGGGTGTAAGGAGGGGCGGGGTGTAAGGAGGGGTGGGGTGTAAGGAGGGGCGTGGGTGTAAGGAGGGGTGGGGTGTAAGGAGGGGCTGGGTGTAAGGAGGGGCACGGTGTAAGGAGGGGTGGGTGTGTAAGGAGGGGTGGGGGTAAGGAGGGTGGGGTGTAAGGAGATGTGGGGTGTTAGGTGGGGCGGGATGTAAGGAGGGGCGGGATGTAAGGAGGGGTGGGGTGTAAGGAGGGGCGGGTGTAGGGAGGGGCAGGGTGTAAGGAGGGGTGGGGTGTAAGGAGGGGGCTGGGTGGAGGGAGTGTGGGGTGTAAGGAGGGGTGGGGTGTTGTGATGTATAGACACACCGGTCTATGTGTGGAAGCCGGGAACCAGCAACAGGTCATGTGACAAGGTAACAAGGTAAACAGTGGTTCCAATAAACTTCACTTGCTGTCATGAGACACAGCTGTCAAGGTCTTGTTCCTTTTACATATCTTACATGGTGTCAGATGTACATGAACGAATGCCAACATGACGTCGACAGGATTGAGGCCACCGGCTCCCTTAAATTTGGAAGGAAATGTGGCACTGAATTGGCGGACTTGGTTCCGTATGTACACGTTGTATGCCGGGGCCACAGGAATCAGCTCTAAGAGTGAGAAAATGCAGTGTAATTCTTTCCTGTATGTTGCGGGGACAGAAGCTCAGAAAGTTTTTGAAACTATGCAGTTTGAGACAGGCGAGCAAGACAAGATGATTCCATTGACGGAGGCTTTCAAGAAATACTGCACGGGGAAGTCGAACCGGACTATTGTGAGATACCAGTTTAATACATATAATCAGGGCTCCGAAGGAATGGACTCGTATGTGAGAGAGCTACAGCACCGGATCGCCCTGTGCGATTTTGGGGACTCGGAAGAATCTATATT